>LR746272.1:5524771-5707271 GCA_902729315.2 Spirodela intermedia
TCTCTTCTCTCTCCCCCGGCGCCACTGCCGCCTCCGGTTTCCTTGAACGGATCTGCCTGTATATGCACCTCCACCGGCACCGGAATAGTCTTCCCGAACAGCTTGACGAGGCCCCAACTCCCTGCCATTTTCTCCGTCCTCTTCCCTACCAAACTCCACCTCCTGCCCCAACGACACTTGCGCTTCCCTCCCCAGCCCGCTCTCTATATGGGTGCTCTACTCCTGGTTGTCGTTTTCTCTTCTCTCTCCACCTCCCTCTTCCTGCCCCTCCCCCTCCTGCGAACTATCTAGGTCTCTCTCTCTCTCTCTCTTTCTGTCTTGGATATCTGTCTGCGCGGGACTGTATCTAAGCCTGACTTTCTAAGTCTCCCCGCTGGTTATATGTGAGGAGGGTGGCTGCCACTTCAGCAGCGGATGGTGATTCTGAGCCACAAACTTCTTTGTGGCCTCCGCAGCTCGTTATTTGATTCTCCTCTCCCTTTTCAAGGGCGGAAAGGTACCCCCACAAAGCAAACCGCCTTCCTCCTCTCTCTCTCTCTCTCTAAAATCTATCTATCTCAGAGCCCAAGTGGCTGGGACAACAACAATTGCTCGTTTCGTGAGAAACTCGGCGAGCTGGAAGGGAGACGAGTTTTTGGGTGCGTGCCGGCTACGGGAGAGGGAGAGCGAGAGGAAGGGGAGCTGCGACATATTCAGCTGTAGTGAGAGAACCGAATACACGTAAAAGGTTGAATAGGCATCATCAGATAGGCAGAAAGAGAGAGAGAGAGAGAGAGAGAGATAAAAACAACGGTGAGTAGGTGGGCACGAGCCCAACCCATGTCGTCCTCAACAACAACCCCCCCAAAGGGAGCGGAGACGCGGTGAGCTGCCCAGCTCTCCTCCTCTCACTGGTTCAAAGAATCCCTTATACTTAAAACCACATAAAAATCGGTGCCCCTCGCCTGATTTGGACGATCAACTCTACGAAATCAGAACGGAGCGCGCTAACCGGGGAAGACCAACAAGCAGAACGGATTATAAATACAGGTATTCTATCCCTCCGCTTCAATATCCGGCGACAGTGATGGTGATCTGAAGTCTCGGCCATCTTAGAGCCGCATGAAAAAAATGGCGACTGCCAGCCCATGAAGACAATGGAAGAAGAGCAGGCGTGAACTTCCATCCCATGGCTCGAGCTTGTTCCCTGAAACCCTAGGCTTCAGCGTCGCCCTCTCCATCAAGATCGCCCTTCTGATATCACTGCTGATGGATATATTGTGGGCGAAAAGATGAGGAGTTCCCATGAAAAACCAGCCTCTGATTATTGGTGAGAAGCTGGTCCGAGCGTCGATCTTCCCCGCCCGGTTTGACTACTGCCCCGCGTTTGACTGATCCGTTCGGAATTCAACGCCAGGGGGCATAGTTTATGCGATCCTTGTTTGATATTGCGGAGGGCAGAAGACTTAGAGAAGAAACCATCGCAGGGCAGAGACGAACCAGTAATTTTCCCTTCTTTTCTCCTCGCGCGTTCCCATTGGGAGGGCACGCGATAGGAAAAAAATGTTTTGAGGTCATTTTGCAATTGTCCGTCTTTCGTAGGGGTAATGTAAGAGGCTCCTGTTGCGGCGAGCGAAAATGCGCGGCATTCATTCGCGAGATTTTGGGCGGCGGCGCTCTTTTACGTAGCCCGGAGGTCCCCTTTACTCGCCACGCGTCTTCCGGGCCCACTCGATCTGTGGGCCGCCGCAATTTGCTTGCCAACTCAGCGGGCGCCGTCGGGGTCTCCACAGCGCCACGTCATAGCGTATCGCCACGTCACCAACCGCCTCGTCAGTGGGGCCCACATGGGGCTGAAAAGGCTTCGTCCATCGCTTGGCCAGGAAAATTCAGCAAAAATAATTTAGTCAAAGTAAAAATAAATATCTGACATTGAATAAAATTATAAAAAATATTTTCCCAAAGAATATTAATCTCTAACGGATTGCCTTGCCTACCAATAATCGTGTAAAGCATCGGCCAATTTAAGATAATGTAAAAAATTTCGAGATTTATAGGCTCCATAAAAAGTACGGGGTTGCTTCGGGGTTTTTTTCAAATTTAGACCAAAGGACATAAATAAAAACGGAGGAACCTTTCCCGACCACTTTTTAATTCGCATAAATAATAAAATAACCCCGGCACTAAAAGTTCGTCTTAAATATTTCAATAAATCTGGGCAGCCGCCATTGGCCGTAGCCCTCCGGGCTGGTGGGCGGGTGCTTTCCTGGGTGCCACGTGCCGAAAGGAGATCGCCCGTGGTTTCACGGGAGCCCTTCTCTCTCTTCACCCCTCTCTCTCTCTCTCTCTCTCTCTCTCTCTCTCTCTCCTCTGAACGTGCGGTGGCTATTTGGGTTTCAACCCCGGGAAGCTGGCGCTCCTCACGCAGTAAGTTTTTTCACTTATTTGATAGTCTGGATGAGAACCAGCTTGCACTCAACGGGAAACTTTCTCATTTTGCCCGAACTTTGAAAGCAAAATATCTGGACTCACCCACACCCACGAGCGAATTCCACGTTCTCTCTCTCTCTCTCTCTCTCACTCTCACTCACACACTGTCTCCCTCTCTCTCTATCTATCTATATATATTTATCTATCTACCTAGGGTATGTCAAATGTAGAAGATTAGACAAATACAAATGTGGCCTAATTTTACTAAGTTTGACGCCCCAGACCTAAATGATTTTCAATGAATGGCTTATGCAATCACCCACAAGAAAAACCCTTCCTCTATGGATCTCCCTCTCTCACATCACAAGCAAAATACTGCATATATATATATATATATATATACCAAATGTGTACATCATGGAGAGTTAGATATCTCCATAATTTTGGCTGATTTTTCCAAACTTAAAGCTCTACAACCCATTTTCGTTGTCACAAAAATTGCACTGGAACCACTTTCATGAAAATTCTCCTCTCCCTCTCTCTCTCTCTCTCCCTCTTCCTCTCTCTTACACATCGCGCTCGCAGCCTCTCTATCTAACCATGCATTCTATAGCTGTAGTTGGGCATATCTTCTTGCCAGTACTGTCCCGCAGTGTTCTTGATTAGGCAGGTAGGAGTGGAGTCAACCTGATCGATGGGACCTAGATCCCAGTTGACCAAAACACCGGGCTGATTGATGTTATCGACCGGAAAGAGGATCAACTAAGCCCATCCCGGCCCTCTCATCACATCAAGCCGTCCTAGGAAGACCCAAACATAGATTGACCCCGAGGAATGGTTGGTCAAATGGCTCCTATGGGTTCGACCGGCACGTGCGGAGATACAGCAAGGAGATACTCAAATTCTGAGGCCGCCGCCGGGCATGCTAAAAATCTTTCCTGCCCCCCACTGCGGGAAACTCTACTGCACGCGAAGTTCTCACTTTCTACCCGGACGATCATGGTTTCCCCACCCACACGTCCCTCCAAATATCTCACTCTTTACACTTCTCTAGACGAGTAGATCCGCATAGCAAGCACGTTCGACTGCACTCTTCTCTCTCTCTCTCGCTATCTATCTATCTCTTTCTGTTCTATCATTCCACAATGGGGTAAGCCCATCTGAACGCAAAGAGAGGGCGTGTTTCCCAGATCTTTTTGACTTTTTTCCGGAGGAGACAAGTGGGAGAGAGAGAGTGAGAGAGAGAGAGGTGGAGCACAGAGCATTAAGACTGAGGAGGGGATGAGGCAACTGGGGTGGGGTGCAGCTGGACCGGGCGAGTGAGGTGGAGACCCACAGAGGTGCAGAGAACCCTCCCCATCTCCCGGCGGGGTCTCCTTCTCCCTCATTGCCCCGTTGACCGAGGCCCTCGCCCGTTGGAGACATGGCTCTGGTCTCCGGCATGTCCTCCCCGTTCTCTTCTCGTGGGATAGAAGCTTCCCAAAAGAGAGGAGCTTCCCAGACCAGTAAAACGGTAAACCTTCTGCCCTGGCGCACTCCGACTTCAAAAAATATCTCCTTCGTCTCCCTCATGCGCCTGAGGCTCCAATAGAAATCCCCACAAGTTGGAGGCGCACCAAGAGAACCAGAGAGAGAGAGAGAGAGAGAAGCCGGGAGACATGACCCTCGGCCGGCTTTTGGCGAAGGTAACGTTTGATCGAGCTGCCATTCCGATCCAACTCCTCTCCGAATCTCTCTTCAGTTATAAACGGAGAACTTCGACTAGTCCCACGTCAACCAGGGGTAACTAAACCTGCGATTAGGGTCCAAGTTCGCGCTCCACTGGTAGCCGGCTGGACATCTAAATTTTCTTGACGTGGAGTGAGGGGACCGGAGTCACTCATTTCCAGGAACGTATCAGAAGACTCGGGCATTGACCACGAGAGGCTAAACCCATGTATGGTTAGAACATCAAAATGAGCTACGCTAGATCAGGCAGGGCCTACCCACTTGATCCTTTCGCAATTACATCCACACAGCCTTCGGATCAAGATTGAATGGAGCAGATCGAGCCCTACTTTTATCGCGGGCATAATGTCACAATGTGTTCTCCAAAACCCTATATTCCAGGTCTTGAATTCCTAATCTATGTGGCATGCTATTAAATCGCCCTTGGATAGGCATATGTGCTCGAACATTTCCATGGTAGATGGGCAATGAACGAACGGGCCTCAATCCATCCCTCCTCAAGTAGCTCCTAGCTGAACGATCTGGATTTTCCTCGGAAAGAAAATAAAGTCAACTGTGCATGTTCATGGGCAAGTATTAAACTTTAGCCTCACATTAGAAAAGCTGACACTGATTCAGCGAATAATGACATGGAAGTTTGAATAAGTGAGAAAAATTCAGAGCCTCCGATCTTGACCGAGATCGAAGACCACTGATTCGACTGATTTTGATGCCCAAAGTCTCAGTCAAGAAAATTTTAAAACCTCTGACCTAAATCTTGATCGATCGCAAGCGTTGACTCCAATTTTTTTATGAGGTTCAAGCTTGGTTTAGGAAGTTCAGCTCAAACAATACCCATCTGGATCTCTGAATCGATTATGGATAAGAACTCGATCCATCATTCTAATCATATTCTAAAACGATTGTTTTAATTTATGAATTCGATCGATTATTATAGTCGAAATCTGATTGATCATGCGGATTAAAAACCCCCCATCTCGGTCTTTGCATTGAAACCATCTTGGACCGGCCCAATCCGTCGAACACGCAAGTAAACCTTCGACCAGTCAACGCGGAATTAATCCTTTGGAAACAGCAGGCTGCCGAGGTCACCGAGTTGGAGTTCAGTCAGATTGTTCTCACTAAACAATCTGTCGAAAGTAAGTCGAATTGAATGCACGGCGCGTAGGCTGCCTTGGAGGGTTCCCTGAAGTCAACACAAGGAGCCGATGGGTCAGTCGGGCTTGAGAGAGAGAGAGAGAGAGAGAGAGAGAGGTATTGCCGTTGATGAATTGTCTGGGATGACACGTGTAATGACTGGATTCGGGATCAACCCTACCCCTGCTGGAGTCAGCCCATATGCCGACTGAATTGGCAATATTGTGGGCCAAAATCTGGAAACGTGTCGGGGTTGGGCCGCGGTGAGGTTACCGGCCCACTCCATTGGCCGGTCCGGCAGTAATTCAATGCTCTTACTGGTTGGGGTCCCACTGACATGTCCTCATCATGAGCTCATCCTGTCTGAAGAAAGATGGCCGCTTTTTTGATGAGATAGAGAGAGAGAGAGAGAGAGAGAGAAGATTGCACGTCACCACCCATTAAACCCATAGTCAACGGCTTGAGAGAGAGTGAGGGCACGCGCGATTCGTCTTCCTGATGGAAGCCAAGAAATGTCTGACCAATTACTACCCCACCCTCAGAGAGTGCGAGAGAGAGAGGAGAGAGAGAGAGGGCTATTGTGGTCAGGGTGCAGCCAGTCCAAAGTCCCACAGGCTCCCCGTTTCCCCACGGAAGGGGATAACCCTCCCCTCCCGACTTTTTCCCGCTGGAAGGAACTTCCGCCGCCGCGCTGCATTCCTGCTCGTCGGTTGGGGTTCCCTCTGGGATCCAATTTCGATCCGATCATCCATCCATTCCCCTTCTCGCCATCGTTGTCGGTGGTGGGTTCCCTTTCAATTTCCTTCTTCCTCCTCCCCGTTCAGCCCGGCGGCTACCCTCGAGATCCAGTTTCCGGCATCGGCCGCCGGCGGCGGAGATAGAGGGGTGATTCTCCAGAGAATCCAATTTTGGGTTCATCTTCATCGCCGGTGGAGGGGAGATTTCCTCCGATTCCGATCCATTTTCATCCTCTCCCTCAATGGTTGATTCGCGCTTCCTCATCACCGTCTCCAATCCCCCCCATCGCCGCCGCCGGTCCGCCAGTCCCGCCATGGTGCATCCCTCCGGCGGGAGCTCCCCGCCCCACCAGCCGCAGAGGAGCAAGAAGCAGCAGGCCGCCACCTCTGCGCAGTCGGCGGCGAAAGGGTCTCTCTGCCGCTGTTCCCACGGCGCGGCGGTGGACGTCGTCGTCCTCGTTGTCGTCCTCTTCGCCTTCGGATTCCTCCTGGTTCCTTATCTCCGGCTGTTCTTCAGTGGCCTCTCCGTCGTCGGGAGCTCCGTGCTGGTGGAGCTGAGGGAGGAATCGTTGGCTGCCCCCATGGTCTGGCTGTTCGTTGTCCTTAGCTTCTTCGTCCTCTCCGTCGCCGTCTCCGCGGTGTTTCTCTGCGCCGCCGGCGGCCGGAAGTGCGGCGACCCCAATTGCCGCGGCCTGCGCAACGCCGCCGAGTTCGACGTCAGGATCGAGACGGAGGAGCACATGAAGAACTCCGACTGCCCCGACGGCAACGACGGCTCGGGGCGGCTCTTCTTCGAGCTGAACGAGTTCCACAACCGGGAGGTCGAGGCCGAGCTCAGGAAGATGGCGCCGCCCAGAGGGCGGGCGGTCCTGCTCTTCCAGGAGAAGTGCGGTTGCTCCGTAGGCAGACTGGTGGTCAACGGCCCCAAGAAGGTCCGGAAGCTCAAAAAGTCAGCCTGCTGAAGCATTCTGACGATACAATAACCCACCCACCCACTAGGATCCGATCTCCTGTGACTGTCCCATAGAAATGGAATAAGGAAGGAGGCGATCGATATACGTCGCATTCGCAATATTTATCTACTCACAGTAATTTCATCTACATGTATCTCATAGCGAGAATACTCGAAACGGATCGTTTCTGAGACTCTCGGTTTATAAGCTTCACTCCCCCTTTGACTTCGCACACAAATTGCTCTGGTTTTTCCATTCATCCGGGCCTAGACCCGACGGATGGTGGAGGCTTCCCGTTTTCTCTCTCTTCTTTTTTCTCATTTTCCCGGGGGGTTTGTCTCGATCGCGAGATTTCATGCGGTTCGTCGTCGGCAGCAGCGCTAGCTCAGGTTCCGTTGGATCTAACTCTCTTGCTTGGTTCCGAAGGTTCCTCTGTGTGGGTCTGTATATCTGTCTGCAGATGATGATGATGGAGAGGTCCATGTAGCACGGAGGAGGAAGATGGAGATACAGATAGAGATAGAGGAGGAAGATCGACCTGGGGGAGGTAAGGAAACCCACCCCGTTCTCTTCTCCAAGAACATGATCCCCCCTCTCACTCTCGTGGAATTATCACCTGACAGAGAGTTAGTTTTCCTCAATTACACGCTTTAGAAGAACAGAAGGCCGTGGGCAGAGGAACAGCCTTAGAACAGTGATGGGTCACCGCGGAAAAAAAAAAGTAGGAAAAAAAAAGAAAAAAAAGAAAAGAAAAAAAAGAAAGACGAAGAGAGGAAAGAACTCCGTTTCCTCTGGACCAGGAAATCGGGTTATCTAGTTTCGCCACATGAGGCTTGATTAAACTGAGTTAGGATCAAAGATTTTTAGAAGAATGGAAACAGAGGCCCTGAGTTATCTTGTTGTAGAAGATAACCGACCATTGCCCGAATCCTTGGTTGACGATAACGAAGATCCCGAGTGTTCTTGCTTCCTCTCTGGCTGCAGCTGTTCTTGGGCGAAGAATGTGTGCATCTCTTTAATGGGTGCCTGCCGAATTCGCTCATCTGCAGAACCCACCAGCGATTCTTGATGGGCACCTTTAAAAGAGCAGCTTTCGATTCAAATCCTCAGGTGGGGGGCGCTGAGCATCTTCCTGGAATCCACTTTGCTTCTTTTGGATCGCTAAAGCGGGAGCGTTTATCGTGGGCGCTGAAAGGTTTTAGGGAGGGAGAAGAGGCGCTTACGATGCCCTCATCATCGCTCCCGTCTGAAAGACGTTTTCCTTTTCTGCCGGATTATCGACGGAACAGCCGCCTGAGATGGAATATTTTTAAAATGCAGAAGGGGAAGGCAGGGAATATTCCCGCGAGAATTTAAGGACGATGTTAGGGGTTTTGAATATAGTAAGAGGTGTGCATGGACATGATATTGATGTGCCACCATTTTCGTGGCTTGGTCCCGAAGTTAGGTGGCGGCCCGCTCCGGCGAAGCATTCAAACACCCTCCCTCTCTCCCTCTCTCTCTCTCTCTATCTAGATTCCTTGTTGCAGATACCTTTAGGCTGCATGGAACAGGGTCGGTCTGGTGCAACCACCGGGACGCAGCCATTTCTCCGACCGTTCCCCCATGGTTTCTGATAATCCCAGAGGTTCGCGGGGTAGAGAGAGAGAGGGGTGGGCGCCGGGAATCGGCGAAGGGAAAACAATCCCGACACTCCTTTTCCCCGGCCTTTATCTCTCCTTTTGAGACCGGGATTTTTGAAGGTGTTCTCGGCAGAGAGCCCGCAGAGGGAAAGGGCTTGGGGACGGGGTATTTCCCGGCGGAGTCAAAGAAGATAGAGAATGGCGGAGGAAAGGTTGGGGAATCTCAGAGCCCTCGCTTCCTTAAAGCCCAAACCTTTGCTTCGGACATGGAGGAGACCGGGTAAAAAGCCCACCCTTTTCCGCGTGACCCCTTCTTCCCTTTTCTTCTACGTCGAGCTCTTTGTTTAAATGCCGGGGCGGCCAGCCGACCAGTGATCGTCTTCATCATCTTCCTCCTCCTCCTCCGGGTTGGTGAAACGGTCCGACAGGTGAAGCTCCGCAGGAGATGGTGGACAACCAGAGCTTGGCCCCATCTTCCCACGCAAGACCCAGCCTGAAGTGGACCAGCCAGCTCCATGAGCGCTTCCTCGAGGTGGTCTCCCGGCTCGGCGGCGCGAGCAGTAAGTGCCCGTCGGAGTTTTCGGCCCTCCGGTGGGTTCCGGCGATCACAATCGGTGTCTGTTTATTTGAATGCAGAGGCGACGCCCAGGTCGGTGGAGAGGTTGATGGGCGCCTCCGGCCTCACCCTCTACCAGCTGAAGATCCAGTTGCAGGCACGCCTCGTCTTCCTCCTCAATCTCCCGTGAAAATCGGCTGCCGCTGTCTGGTCCTTTACGCTTCTCCAATTGCAGAAGTACAGGCTCGCCATGAAGCGCGGTTCCGAAGCCTCCAGCCATGGCAGGGAAGAAGAAGGTGGTGGCGACGGGAGGTTCCTAGAACACCAGAGGGCCCGCCAAACTCCCATGGAGTTTCGGAGGAAATCTGAAGAACGGCTTGAGGTGAGCCTGACCTTCTTTCTCTCCTTCCTTCCGACTGTTGAGAACGAACAGTCGCAGAGACGCTCATCTTCCCTCCCTCCGTCTTGAATCTCCAGGTGCAGAGACACCTGCAGCTGCGGATAGAAGCGCAGGGGAGGTATTTACAGTCGGTGCTGGAGAGAGCTCGCGAGATGCTCGAGATGGACGCCGCAGATTCCCAACCGTCGCCGGCGGCGGACGCCGACTGCCTGAGCTCCGACGGCAGCTGCCTGACGGAGAACGACGGGGCAAGCGGCTAGAAAGCGGATACGTACGTCGCGCCGGAGCGACGGCGAGGACTCCGGCGGCGCGGTTCTAGGAGGAGAGGAGCATCCGCAGAAAATCCCCCTCAGTCCTCAAGAATCTCGTGCAGTCCCTGCATTTAGACTGTTTCTAAGCACGATCCTTCTCGGTGATGTCAAATCAAATCTTCGGAGGATTAGACGGTCTTCGTGGGAAGTTATCTGCCGGTCTCCCTTGAATCCGCCCCCTTTCGTAAGAGCTTCCCAACAAATATCCATGGATTCTCTGCAAATAACCTTTCGATATCTAGTCGGGCTGCACCTCGTCGAAGCTCACTCAATCCTCGCCAATCAAGGAAACAATGGGTCGGAGATATTTAAGCCTTGATTGATCGTCAGGTTCAGGAAGGCTTTACGATCTTCATGCGGGCGGCGGCGTTTAAAAACCAGAAAAGCTCCAGAATCACTTCATTCTTCGTCCATCTTTCTTTCTAGGCAAAAATGCTAAAAGGGTTCGAGAACAAGGGGTGGGGGTGATATTTCTCGCTCAAAATGATAATTTTTTTTGCGATCCCCCCAACTCATCTGCTCCTGTTCATGTGTCATGCTCACTTGTGAGGATAATATCGTGGGTATTTCATATTAGCGAGCAGAGAGAATTCCTGGGGAGGATAATCTTCTGGGTCATTAATCATCCTGGTAATCTTCATGGATTATGGGCATCCGATCCGGGGACTAAAAAGTTACACGGGTTGACCTCCCGATTAGGAAAGAAAACGAAGCTGATTAAGTACGAAGATTCAACCACGGAACAGGTTAAGCCTCTTTTGGATCACTCTTTTAATCCAAGATTCTCAAAATCTTGAAAAAATTATGTGCTAATGAATCCTTCTAGATGTGGTCTCGTACTCAGTCTTGAGGAGAAGAGACCATTTGGGAACTTATGTTCATCCAAACCCCTCTCTCTCTCTCTCTCTCTCTCGCTCTCCACCATTGAATGGGGCCCCTCAGAATCCGTGGATGCTGACTTAAACGGAAGAGCCCCGCGTCCCTCGTCGCTGCAGTTCGAGGGAAGATGGAGACCAAGGTGCTGGCGGTCTTGCTCCTGGCGGTCTCTTCCTTGCTCGTCGCCGGCGCCGCTCTCCCGCAGCCCGTTCGACCATCCGGAGTGCTCAGAAGAGCGCCTGGGGAACTGCCCCGTTTACTGTCCGAGGTACTGCCTTAAGATCGGATTCAAGTCCTCCGCCTGCAACCGGCAGCCGGGTCCTACTGCTGCTGCACCGGCAGCCGGGTCCCCACGCCGTCCAGGCGTTGATGGCGTCGAGAGTTGAGTTGAAATAAACTATGCGATCAGAGTAGATATTCTGGACCTTCGCAAGAGATGCGAAGAAATAATATGCTGGTGGCGACCTGCCCCCTTCTGGTTCATCCTTCTCCATCAACGGGTCATCTGAAAGTGAGCTAATTCTTGAGAATCACCCAATTTCGACCAGGATCTATCGACCCAGATCGTTAAATTTGGAGTAACATTTGTTTTTCATGAGAACCAAATATCTCGATGACACACGCACGCACGCACACTCTGTTGCTACCTACAATGATGAAAATAATGCGGCCGCCGAATCAGACCACCAAAGTCTCATTTTCTTTTTCTCTGTTTAAAAAATACAATCCCAAAAGACTGTTGTCGGAGGGCACAGCGACAGCATGTGTCACTCTGCCCGGGTATTACAGAAGAACTGTGGGAAGAAAGGAATTTTCTTTTGACGGCGGAGCCCAACGGATCAATCTAGGCTCAGACTGACACGAAGCACGAATCCGCTGTTGACTTAAATCCAGCTCTTGCCCTCGGTCTTCCTTATCCCCATCTGCTTCATCCTCCTCAAGATCTCCGACGCGTCGTCCCAGCGGCACACGGTCTTGTAGGTGTTCGCGAGGAGGACGTAGCTCAGATGGCAGTGCGGGTCCAGCTGCATCATCTTCTTCGCCACCCGCTCCGCCACCGCCGGGTCCGAGTACGTCGCGCAGGCGCCCAGAAGCGCCGCCCAGAGGGACGAATCTTCGGCAAAGAACGAGTCTTTAATCAACGCCTCGGCCTCTTCCAGGAAACCTGCCCGGCCCAGCAGATCCACCATGCAGTTGTAATGTTCTACTCCGGGGCTGATCTGGTACTCGTCGCTCATCAACCCAAAGTTCCGCCTTCCTTCCTCGACCATCCCCGCGTGGCTGCAGGCGAAGAGCACCCCGATGAAGGTGATGTAATCGGGGCGTACCCCCGCTGCCACCATGCCGCCGAAGAGGCTCATGGCCTCGGCGCTCCTTCCGTTCTGCGCTAACCCACAGATCATCGCGTTCCAGGTGATCGGATTTCTGTTGGGAATTTTCTCAAACATCCGGTGTGCGTAATCTACGAGTCCGCATTTCCAGTACAGATCGACGAGGGCGCACTCCACGATCACGTCCTTGCGACCTCCCGTCCGCAGGAATTGGCCATGAACTTCTTTGCCGCGCCGCGCGTCCGTCAGCCCAGCGCAGGCGCGGAGAACCGTGCTGAGGCTGTAGTTGTCGTCTTCTTTATCCATGGCCCGGAAGATCTGGAGCACAGAGTGGTAGTCCCCGCTGTGGCAGTATCCCCCCAGCAGGGCGCACCAGGAGATCGCGTTCTTCACGGCCATGCGGTCGAAAACCCGCTGGGAGTCCGCCATGGAGCCGCATTTGGCGTACATGTCGACGACGCTGCTGTCGACGACGACGTTCCCGCTGATCCCGGAGGTGATCACCAAGGCGTGCGCCTGCTTCCCCTGGCGGAGCCTCCCCAGGTTACCCAGAGCAGTGAGCACGCTCCCATAGGTGAACCCATCGGGAAACAGGCGGCGCCGCCTCTTCCGTACGGAGGAGACGAAGACCCACAGCGCCGCCTCGAATCGGTCGCTGCGGGTGAGCGCCGAGATCGCGGAGGTCCAGCAGATGGCGTCCGGCGAGGGCACCTCCTCGAAGACGCGGAGAGCGTCCTCCGGGGACGAATTGTTGCCGTACATGTCGATCAGCGCGCTGGAGATGACGGGGTTCGAGTCATAGCCCAGCGAGAAGACGACCCCGTGGAAGCTCCTCCCCAGCAGGAGGCCGCCGCCCCCGCCGCTGCTGCCCATCTCTGAGCAGGACTTCACGGCGGCCGACAGAGTGAAGGCGTTGGGGTCAACCCCCAGAGCCCACATCTCCTTGATGAGCCCCACGGCCTCGCGGGGCCTGCCGGCGCGGACATAGCCGGACACCATCGAGGTCCAGGCGACCACATCTCTATGGGGCAGCTCGTCGAACACCTTCCGGGTGGAGTCAAAGTTTGGGCAGAGCTTGAAGTAGAGGGCCAGCAGACTGTTGCCGACGAAGCGGTCCGAGTCGAGGCCGTACTTGAGGACGTGAACATGGAGCTGCTCTCCGGAGGGGAAGCAGAAGCGCCTGGTGCAGGATTGCAGGAGGGAAGCGTAGACGAGCGGCGGGGACTCGGCTGCTCCGCCGCCTGGATCAACGGATCTCAGACGGCGGAGCGCCTGCGAGGGGCAGCCCGAGGAGCAGAGCTCGAGGATCTCCGACTCGGAGGAGTAGCCCCTGTTGGCAGAGAGGCGGAGATGGCGGACGTATGGTCTACAACGCCTACACGACATCCATGCGTCTGCTCCGGCATGTCATTACATGAGCCTGGCGCCGCCGGTTGTCACCTGCTTTGCCGGGCTTCTTAGCTGGTCGGAGTATCCGGTATGTCCGATAAGGGCCTTACGTTGTCTGGGCTCCTTCTACCTGTACCGCCGACAAAAGGGAATTCTTTTACCGTCGTCGGCATCTATCACAGAGGTCATCGTCTCTCTCTCTCTCTCTCTCTCTCTCTTTCTCTCTCTCGCTCTCTCTTTCTCTGATTGATGCCGATGGCCTGAATAATGGACAGATTTCTAAATTCGGAATCTAAATCATTATGCCCGTGGGGGATAGGAAGGTAATAGCCGGTTTTTACTTGCAGTAATCTAAATCCAGCCACAAATTCGCGGTTGACTTTAGGAATGGAAGTAATCATGGACTGTTTTAGACGGTAAATGGGTTTACGCGAAACCCATGGGCTGTTCTTCTTGGAAAGACTCCGTGGTTGGAAAGTCAAAGGTAGAGGGAACAATAAGAAAAACTCACAAGATATGAAATTTCTAGCTCATTTAGATAGGAATTATGTATGAGGATAAAGGGGACCCATTCATAGGCGTTGCCACTACAATCAAACTGAGCCCGAAAATATTCCGCAGAAATTCAAATACACGGAAAAAAAAAAAGACAAACCAAAATAGTCTGAATGTCCTGGTAGGTGCAGAAATTAGTCATCTTCGAGCACAAGAAGTTGGCCTACAAGGAGGAATATAAAATATACTCTGGATACAAAATATCTAGGAAAATTATGTAATCACAGTCTTGGACGTTGCGTGTGATCTTAAATTTGATGCAATAAGGGGAGAATCGTAATCTTTAATGCGCCCCCACATATGGAGCATGCAACAAGAATGCCTGCCGTATCTAGTCAACGTCTGTGCTTCCGAGACCAATCAAGCGAGCGCGTAGATCATGAGGCTGATGAAGAGGCTCCGTATCCGTCTCAATGAATCTCGGATTCCTAGGTCTTTAGGAGCAGGTGTGAATGTTCCCTCCCCGTGCAAGTAACAGGAGGCACGCAAATCCTCAAGATTTCAGATGAATGAAGAAAATCTCGGCCCCACAGGGGGACTGCTCACTCGGATCTTTCGGCTGGAACGCCGACGTAGTCGAAGCCCACGACCAGGAAGGCGATGCCTTGGAGGAAGATGTAGACGAAGTACCTCTTCTTTGCCACCAGGACGTCATAGAGACCGCAGGACAAGAGCACAGCCCCCACCCCGATCTCCCCCACGTGGAACCTTCACACGTCAATGGGCTTCAAATCGACTTAGCACAAGTACGATGAAAGATTATCACCTACCAGAGAGAGAGAGAGAGAGAGAGCGAGAGAGAGAGGCTACCTTTTCCCAATATTTCTTAAAGGTTTCCTCATTGGCGCGTCGATGACGAGGAGAGAGCTCTCAACGTCTTCATTGGCGCATCGTGGGGCCTTCACCTCGTGGTCATCTCCCCGCTTTTGGGTGACGACCCACTCGTTCGCCCTCTTGGCTTCGAGGAGGCCGGTTATGATAGCCTTGAACCGATGCAGCGACATGGCGTTCTCGAACAGGACCCAGATCACAACGAGATGAAAGGAGCTGCGTTTGAAAGAATGCGAAAATCCCAATCAGGCTCAACTTTCTGGTTTCCTTTCGTCTACATGGGAAACGATCAATCGTCCTACCGGGGCGTCTCTATTGCCTTGGCGATGGTGATGAGGCAAGGGACGTAGACCATCGCCCAGGCCGGGATGGATATCTCGGGAACGAGCACAGATAGGGGAATCAACCCACAGAAGAAGGTCAAGGAGAGGGTGTGGGCTACGATCTTCCCGAGGAAGAAGAAGTTGTAGATGATGTGGAGCCTCTTCAACAGGGACACCTTCTGCCATTAACAAGATCGAGGTAATTCAGTTCTCCGTGGAAATAATTCCCGTAGAGATCATCACCTCTTCGTGGTTCATGAAGGCGGTTTATGGAAGATCAATGTTGCTTGACACATTTGAAATTCCCCTGAAAGTAAATCTTCCGTCGTGACTTAACAAAGATGGTGTATGGAACTGGACACCACTGACCTTGTTCTGTATAATTTCGATGGCCATCTTTCTAAATAGATTGGCGGGGCCGCAGGACCATCGGTGCTGCTGGAACCGATATGCCGCGAAGTTACTTGGCAGCTCGCTCTTGACCTGATTCGATGCCACGATCGACGGAGAATAGGTTAGGAAAGTATGGAAGGCACATTAAGCACACGAGGCCTGGGAACAGGCCCGGATAACAGAGACCCGTGTCTTTCTGAGGTCTAAACTAGATATAAATGCCACACGTATGACATTATTTCGTGATGAAAAATATTTGGTCAATGAAGGTTTGGTTTTGGGATGGAGATAAGCTAAATCAATAATACGAAATTCTGGCAGATGCAACCGACCTTTACGTCGCCCACGTAGACAAATTTCCATCCTTTCAGACAAGCTCGGACGGCCAGATCCATGTCCTCTACTGTTGTTCTGGTATTCCAGCCTCCCGAGTCATTTAAAGCCGTGATTCGCCACACACCAGCCGTACCTAAATGAGTTACAGGTATATATATATACGTAGTCAGATGATATTCCTGAGAAACGCCATTAATAGACAAGGAGTCATAGCATTTCTCTGAACTGAAGGGCAGAACCGATCGCTGGAAAGAAGCTTTAGTGTGTCGAAGGACTACCGTTGAAGCCAAAGAAGGCGAACGCTGAAGAGCCCGCTTGTTGCTCCACCGTGAAGTGGTAGTTTAGAGACATCTCTTGCATCCTCGTCATCAGGCACTTGCTGGCGTTGACTGCAGAGTGTAGAAACAGGAAAAGAACACGTCGATTATTATAATTAGAGAAAGGGATTCTAATGCCATGGTCCTGGTATTACGATTTTAAGCTAATCGGCAATAAATGGTACCCCCATTCGTGTCCGTTTATCTACATCCAATGTAAGATTGTTCTTAGACTATACATGTATAGAGGGCTATTCATATACAGAAGGAGCTCAAAAAGCCAGGCTGAGGCCCCACAATTAGTGCAGCCTGAACCCACCGGAATAACTTTTACAAGATTCAATCTTAGAGGAAAGCCCGGCGATGGATTCCATGCAAGATATTTGGGAAGCCACCTATATATTCGCACTAGAGCGAGAGTGAGTGAGAGAAGGTGTGAGTGAGTGACTGAGAGAGGGTGTGAGTGAGTGAGTGAGTGAGTGAGTGTGTGTGTGTGTGTGTGTGAGAGAGAGAGAGAGAGAGAGAGAGAAATTTGGGAAGCGACGTGGATAATCTGTAGGTAGACACAAGACACCACAAGACTTCGGGTTTGAGAGGAGGCCCTTTCTTTTAATTGGTGAATTTTGAGGCTCAAGAGGGGGGTGAATTCGGCGGAGCCGGACTTTGGCAGTCTATTGGCACTCCTACGTATACGAAGTATAAACTTTCTCACAGCGTATATATTACCATATTCAAACAGCAAGAATAGAGTATTAACCATCTTGTACGGCATGGGAAAGCTTACCGAATTTCCAGCGGGACTGGACGAGGGAGATCTCGGGGTTATACACGAGGAAAGGGACGATCCGCACGAGGAAATCAGCGTCCGGCTGGAAATCGGAGTCGAAGATGGCGACAAACTCACAGCGCCGGACGTAGTTGTGCTTCATCCCTTCCTTGAGCGCCCCTGCCTTGTACCCCTTCCGGTCACTCCTGACCTCATACCGGATGTCTACTCCTTTCTTAGCCCACTTCGCACACTCAGCCCTCACCAACTCCTGCGAATCAATGGGAATCGGGTACTGAGCTCGGAGATCTTTTCGCTCGACATAATTTCTTTTTTGGCTTCGAGTACGTTTATATCGAGTCTATACGACCAACAGTAGGAAGCACAGCTGGATGTGGATCGCGCGACGCATGAATAATGGGTAGATTGTGGAGTGTAGGGGAGTCTTGGATTAATAACTAGCAGGAGAAGATGCGGTGGGTTGATTAAATAGAGTGGCAACCTTGATGGCTTCGTCTGAGTCGTCCAGAACTTGAACGATCAGACGATGCTTCGGCCATGATAGCTTGCAGGCCGCTTCAATGGAAAGATGATAAACCTGCGCAAAATCAAGATGAGGAGGATGAAGAATAAGACAGTGACAATGAAGAGTGGCCAACCTCTTTCTCGTTGTACATGGGGATCTGAACCAGAACCACGGGGAAAACTGCATCGCTCGACTCCTCGTCTTGGACAAGCGGTTCCCATTTGTATACCTTCCCCGGCTTCCGGTTGAAGACCTTGACGTAGAGGGCGATCCCGGTCATGAAGAGCTTCTCGAACATCTGCATCACCAGCATTGCCATGGAGACCGTGATCAACACCCTCATTGGAGGAGCGATCACCTTCACCCGGAACCACGCCCATGCCAGGTTGGCCATCCTCGCCGGAAGGCGCGACTGCAGTAGACCGGGGATTGGGTGCACGAGGAACTGAGGCAGGACGCCTATACATTGAAAGGACAAGTGCATCAGAGGAGGCATGAAGAAAAAGAGGAGGCAATGATCAGAGTACCACGCAGCATCTCCGTTCCTGGTTGCTCCATGAAATTGGGCGCCCGATCGTAGGGTTTCCTTCCACTTATATCATACGAATTCGAAGGGATAAGGAAATAGGAAACCCGGCGGGGGGCCTTCGACGTACGCCTTGGAGATGCCCCGTAGTGAGCATCCTCATCCCTCCCATCTCGCACGAGTAAAGAATTTTCTTTAAAAATTATGGCAAGATTGGATTATGACCCAACAGGGACATCTCTCATCTGTTCTAAAGCTCATAATTCTCTGTGGCTAAACATAGCCATCTGTGATGCATTTCAGATGTGTTATGCCTTTCAAATGGGAATCTCATCCGATCGCGTTAGTTGAGATTCCAGGCTGAGTTGACACGGAAGAGCTAAATGTTCCTGAAGAAGGAAGACGCTGAGACGCTCGCAAACTATTTTTAAGTTCGGTGTAGTCGATGCGTTCCCTGAGACTATCTATTGAGTTGATACAGAAACTGTAAAGATCGGGCATGGAAGTTAGAAACTCCTCTTTTCGTCACCCGACTGTCCCACAATCACCATAGTATAATCCTGGATCTCACTCTCTATCGATGTATATTTATCTAATTATAACATAGACACCGCAGATACTTTGGAAAAATAATGCAGAAGGCATAGCTAGACTCCAGCTTATGAGGCCTTGCCAAGAGTCGCTCTGCTATCTTCCATTTCTTCATGAATAAAAGTATGTATGGAGGCATTTTTGGTGAGTTCATGAATATGAATCTGAATTCTCTTTGACACAGAACTTTAATCCATATTTTAAATAATTTTTTAAATGTATTAATACGAATATAAATCTGATTTCTCTCTTAGCCTGAAATTCAAGAAAGATTGTGTCATACTAAAAAAAAAGATTAAAATTGAAAGTTTTTCTAGAACCTTATTGGGTAGATGTTAAATCATTGTAAAATTATAGCGAAATGATAAAGTAGAAATCTATAGCTTTCGGTGGTACATCCTATCTGTCACAAAAGTCATGCTAGAGTTTTTCAATGCTCCAAAATAGTCTTGTGGCACATCTTTTTTGCCGTAAAATTGTAGAAAATGATGATTTCAAGTTCATTTTTATGTAGAGTCAAAAGATTATCACAATCAGTGTCATTTCTTAAAACTTTAGTTGATCAATTCTTAGTCCTTACCATTAGTTGAAAACTAACATCACATGAAGGAATGGGAAAACGTGGTCTTCTCCTGATGAGTGTTCCCACAATTATTTGAAGAGATCATAATTTAGGTGAGTTATAATATTTAGTCTAATCGTAGGAATCTACTGAATCAGAATATTTTTTGTGCACATTTTTCTCCATTTCCAGGTTCAAGAACAGCAAGCCAAGAACACAGAGAATTGATACACAAACTAAATGACATATATGTTAGGTTGACTAGTCAACTTGTCGGGAAAACTCTGCCTGGACTTCTCCTCTTATTTTTTATTTTAGGGACGATTTTCGAGTATGAAACTAGTCCTGCCCCTTTGTATAGAAAATACTGGAAAAGGGGGCTCAGGAGAGAATTAAACCAATATGAAAAACCTTTTCTCTTTTGCTGCACACATTGGAGGTATGATGTTTTCCTCTCTTTGTGGCTTGGTTGTGAGTTTTATTCTCCTTTTTATCTGTATCATTTATTCATTTATATAAGAATTATCTTCTTGTTTTAGTGGACATGAGGTGTATAATCTACAATTAAATTTGTGTGCCATTTTTCTCCATCCTTCTTCTTCAATATTTATTGCTTTCTTTATTGTGTGTCTTGTTCTTGTTCTTCCACTGCTATATTAGTGCTTTTATTTCAATGTTACCCAATAAACCAATATCATAGTATTTTTTGGTGCATAGTATTGACATTTTGAAGAGCATAAGATGTCTACAATGTTTGAAATTGGGAGGTTTGATTAGAGCATCAACTTCAGAATATTGGAGCTTAAGAGGACAGTTCTTTTGACTCACCAAGGGCTATAGTACTTGGTGAATACTATATTTGGGAAAAGGAAAATGCTGAATACTATATTCATTGAAGAGAAATCAGAATAAGTTAAGGAGACATTGGCTATGATTTAATTTAGTTTTTTAAATGAGAGGATGAATTATGACTGAAATTAGAATTTTTTTACATCACCAAAATCCCTCACCAACAAGTTACATTTGAAGCAGAACTTTGTCATATTAATGATGGCAAAAGATATTTCAATTAAATCACATATTGATGAATTTAGTTCCATTTTATCAGTTTTAAAAAATATTGATGTGAACATTTAAGTTCAAGTTTTATTAGCACTTTGTTCATTACCATCATCATATAAATACTTTCGAGAAATGTTTGTTATAAAGTAGAGATTTTATCTTATTGAATATGTGAAAGTTTCTTTGTTTTTAAAAATTAGAAGATAAAGATAACTAGTAGTACTTTTAAAGGATAGAAATCTGAAGGTCTTGTTGCTAGAGGACTCAAGGAGGAAAATCAATTTGAGAGAAATAGAGAAACTAGATCTAAACATCAAATCAAAAATGGATTCTAGGATAATTGTCAGAAGAAAAGAGATAATAAGGTTGACTGTTGAAAACTCATGAGAAAATAGTAACATGAATAAGAAAAATATTTTAATTGAATTAATTTTTCAACAAAGGTGAGTGTCGCCAAAGAACAAAGTGACAATGTTATTTTCTATGTTTAGTACATTAGATGTAAAGATGATTAGATCTTATGCTTAGGTTGTTCATATTGTATGAATTTTACTAGAGATTTTATCCATATGAGTAAATGTCTTGATGAAAAATGATACCCATGCAAGACAATTGGGATTGATTCAATCCAACTTATAAAGACATTATTGTTGGTTTAAGGCCTTATACCAAGGGGGGTTTAATTAATTGAATCATAATTTTGACTTTTGGTAAACTATCTTAATTTACTTGATCTCTTATGTTTGATCCTACATTTCCTAGAATACCTATATTTAAATATTAAATATTCAAAGAAATTTTTAGTGGTTATGACATTGCCTATGACCACTATCTAAGAACACTCTATTCTTTGGTAGAGAACCATAGGCTACCTATAAAATATTTAGTAGACAACCGTGGGTTACTGAGTTCATCTCTCATAAGATTTTACATATAAATTCTGTTATAAATAGTTCTAGGTGGGGCTCACCATTGATTACAAGGATAAACTCTAGTGATTGAGTCAACCAAGATTTCATCACAATTTATCTCATAAAAAATATAGAAGAACTTCATTGTGGGATTTTTTTATTAGTTGATGAAGACTTGTATCATGTCTGCAAGGTGAAGAGGAAGTTGAATTGAGCTAGATTTTATTTGTCCTTATCATGTAGGGAAGCTATCTGATTATGAAGATATTGACACTCACTAAGATTAAAGATGATTGCATTTGAATGAAATTTTGCTCCTCAACTCAAATGTCTTCTTGCTATTTCATCAAACTTCAAATATCACTACATTTTACTTCTAATTTTCTAAAACAGTTAGCCTAAAGAGACTAGAGGTTATAAAAAGGTTAGAGATGATCGTTCAGAAGTAATTAGCCATAGAAGAGAGGCTAAATTTATAAAGTTAAAAATTTTCTTTTTTTTTCATTTCTGAATCTTAAAATTATAAAATCAGGTAGAGATTTGAATGGTTGGAAACCAGTATGATGTCTTTTAAGGTTTGGATATCATCTAAGATAAAACTAGTATGCATAGCAATTAAGCATTAAAGTATGCATCTAGAGTTTATTGGTTCAAACATGTCTTAAAATAATTTATTATCATTAAAATAAAACAAGAATACATTGCATAATAAATCAATTTTTTTACATTCAAAATTAATCTAAATATCTTAAAATAAAATATGAATATAAATCATCTTACTTTGGTGACTAATAATATTTCAAAATCATTTTTATTTAATATTCAAAATTAGTCAGAAATTTATCAGTATTCCTTTAATTAATCCATATTTAATGGATTAATTCTCTTTTAAGAATGATAAAAAATAATGATTTCAAATGATAGACTTCCAAAATACTAGATATACTTTTGTATGGATAGTTTACTTCAATAATTTTCAGAAAATCTGAAAGGAATATTTTCCTTCAATCATAAATTCATAAGTATTATCATATCTAATAGAAATAAACAATGTAATGATTCTAAGTAGTATATTCATCCAAATTATGAACTCAAAAATATGACCATCAACTACATTCCTTGTGGTAATTTCTAATAATTTAACATCATTACTATATGTCATGTATCAATTTATAGTTAATTAATTTCATGAATACAAGGTACTCATGCAACTTTCATATAAGATAAATGCTTAATATAGTTTGATCCCTTTCTTTCTCTTGTTGTATTTGTCATCATCAAAATATCATGTGTTAATTAGTACTTCAATAAAGGTTAGGCATGAGATAGTGAAATATAAGTTGTAGTAGAATGAAGTTGACAAATGAATAAATCAAACTCTTTTCGAGAAAGTAGATTGTATGATGTCAAATGCAATACTCAATAAGGACTTTTGGGTAGTAACAATGTCCAACAATCATTGTGGACTTGAAAACTTATAAATCATGCAAACATCAAAATTTATAAAATCAAAAAATACAAATTCTTAGATTTTTAGAAATATTTCAGCATAAATAAATCAATTATAATTTGATAAAGGGATTCATAAATAATGGACAACTTTCAAGTTGATCATAATGATGTAAGATAATATTGGGTAAAATTTCAGAATTATTCTAAAAAACTAAGATTTTTTATAATTTTTAGACTAAATAATAAAGATAAAATATATTTACAAATTTATGAAAAAAGAAAATTCAGGTGAAAATAGTGTTTTGTCTAGTGATTCTTATGTAAATGATTATAAATGATTTAATTGATCAAATTAAGATCTGTAAAAGTTAGAAAAATCTTAATTTAGCAAAAAATATTTTCAAAATTTGAAATCACATAAAATGTCACTAATTTAAGTAAAAATTAAGTTTAAAATAGAAAAGACAAAGTTTCAGTATCATGATAGTGATTGCTAAAATTCGGCCTCTAACGAGTGGTTAGCTCTTCCTTTCTTCTCCTAGACAATAGTGACAGTGTGGTTGACCCCTCTTTTAGTGGACCTCTTTGGCAAGTAATATAGCGCTTCTAGATGATACTTCTATGACTTTTGGTGTGGTGTGACATGTTCGGACGAAACCAAGTTACCACATTAGTGTCTATAGTTGCCCATGAGGTAGACCAAATTTGGGCAATATTTATTTCCTACTTTCAACATTTACTTACCTATTTTTGTCATTTATTTATATTTTATGACAAATTATTTGTGTTTCATGTATGTTTTGATTGAGATAAGTATTCAAAACTTGATGAATGATCATCATTCTTCTTCTACATCTTCTAAAACTCATCTTAAATTAAGCTAATATTATTTATAATTTATTTTTAATTAATTTTTACAATCGAATCTTGACATATTCATGTTTTCGATGTTCTATGAATAATAGGTATTTTTCTATTTTTGAACATGAAATCAGTGAGATTAAAGGTCGCTTAATGATTGTTGAATCATTAAAACAATGTGGAGGCATTCATGGCTGACCTCATGTCATGTGTGTGAATTCTGGAGCACACGTTTGTCTAGAATAATGGTCACTATAAAAACGGATAGACCGTATTTCTCTCTTTCTTTATTATCATCTTATTTCTTTCTCTCTCTCTCTTGTGAGACCTCTTCTTCTCTCTCCATCTCTCATGAGATCTCTCCTTTTCTCTCCCTCTCTCGATCGATCTCTTTCTCTTTCTCTCCATTGATCGATCTCTCTCTCTCTCTCGTGAGACCTTTCTCTCTCTCGATCTCACGTGAGATTTCCTCCTCTCTTCTCTATCTTCTCTCTCTCTTCTCTCTCTGTCTCACGTGAGATTTTCTCCTCTCTCTTCTCTCTCTTGTGAGACTTTCTTCTCTCTCTGTCTCACATGAGTTTTTCTCCTCTCTCTCCTCTCTCTCTTTTCCTCTTCCCTTTCTCTACTTCCCTTTTTTTATTCTTCTCACCTCATCTTTCTATTTTATTATTTCTATTAAATATTAATAGAATATTAAAATCACTTTATATATAAATTAAATTAGTTTTCACGACGAATTAATCAATCTCTCTTTATTCGACTTGAGACTCTTCTATAGTAATATTTTATTAAGTTTTAGATATAAATATTATTAGATAATATACATTTAAACACAACGACAAGTGCACATCATATAACTATCATGAGTGGAACTTAGTCATTGATTACATAACCTATCATTGTCACTACATTAAACCATGCCCTTTAGCAGCCCATGACCTACCTTATTAGTGTACTATCTCTCTATTGTCTCTATTCATCCTACCTTTTTTGTATCACATTATTTTTATTCACTTTCATTCTATATCACAAGGATAAAATGTCTTTGTACTTATTTCCTTAAAGAGAAGGAAGGTTAAAAAAGATTCCAAACACCGAGTGGCCACCATATACGAGAGAGAGAGAGAGAGAGAGATATCCATTTAAAGTGGGTTAAGATTAGACACATTATTGAAAGGTAAGAATTTTTTCATGCTTATAATATCATACCTAGAGATATACTTATTTTTCTTTATTCCCGTGGCTCACAAAAATTGTTAAAAGATTGACCAAGATGATAGAATCTAGACTTCCATGAGTTGTGATCATATGCTGAGGTGTGATCAATACTTTGAACACTTCTTGTCTTCATATTTCAAGATTGAAAGGTGAAAAGATAATCTAAGGAGAACTTAAAAGAAATTGCTAAGGGACTAACAATAAGTAAAGTGGTGGATATTTGATAATTATTAATTAGTAGTTACATTTATATATTAATATCTTATATATAGATTCTAATTAATGGGTAGATCATAGAATTATACATGTGTTACTAACTCATTATGACATTCATAATGTTTTATCATTTAAGTCCTAATACATATTATTGTATTTATATTATGAGACTAACCCTACTTGACTTTTATGAAGTCAAGTGTTGATTCCCTTACATTTTCTTGATAATTATTCGATTACAAAGACTTAGGTAAGCTCTTATTATAAGTTGGAAGTAATGAAAGAAGCTCAAATCTTTAGCCCAATGAAAAACCTAAATCTTATTGAGAGGGTCAGCCTAATATGTTTATGGGCTTAAGAGAGGCATCACCTTGGCCTAACCCATTTGGTCCTAAAAGGACTATCTAGAGATGAGATCTAAGTCGCTCATCTTAAGACATCTTAAGATGAGATTAAAAGAAGGATTAGAGTGCCGCTCTCATAGAAAAATCTGAACCATCTTCTAAGAGAGTCGATTATTAATCAAAATCATCTATTAGAGGGAAATCAAGACATAATCAACAGCATTCTCGTGCCCAAGATCATCGTGGAAAAGAGATTACCTAGAGTGCATCAAGATCATCACGAATCAAACATCACTCAGCCTAGGACTAACATACAATAAGATTTGTCCAAGATCTAATTTGGGGCATCCTTATAATCCTTTTCATAGATAGATTAACTTTTAATTCAAACTAGTTTTATTATTTATTCTATCATTCTATTACATTAGATCTATTCTCTTCCTTTTGCCACATTTTTCATATCTCTTATCTTCATCTCTTTTACATTTAATTTCGCCCTTCACAATCTCAAGTATATATATATATATAAATATATATCTCTAAGAAATAAAATAGGTAAAATTCTTATTCTCATTACCTACTTGAGATAGTATATATCTCAAGTATATATATATATATATATATATATATAAAAGAGTGAGATTTTATAAATATTATTTGTAAGAATTTAATTGTATCACGATGACATATTTAACCTCTAAATCTAGTTCATTAAAGCCCACAATTATATTGATCTCAAAATCTTCAAAACAATTAATATGAGACTAAAACATGAATAGAAGTAAGAAAAATAATACTAATTATACTATGATATGACTTAGTTGTTGTATAATAAATCACATAAATCTAAAATTTATAAAACTAAAAATTACTAATTTTTGAATATTTAAACTTATTTTGAATAAATATATCAATTATAATTTAATAAAAATTCAAAAAATAGTCTTTTTTTTTCAACTCGATCATAGGGATGTAATATAATATCAGATACTATTTTAATTTTTTTTTAAAAGAATATTATTTTTTATAAATTTTAGATTATGAAAAAAAAATAAAATATATTTAAAATTCACAAAAAAAGAAAATAATGGTGCGGACATCAAGATAAGGTCAACACCCAATGAATGTGAATTGGGCAGAAATAGAGATTCACCTGAAAATTCTTATGTAAGTAATTATAGATGATTTAATTGATCAAATTAAGATCTATAAAAGCTAGAAGAATCGTAAATGAATAAAGAATAGTTTGGAAAATTTAAATCACACAAATTATCACTAAATGAAGTGAAAATTAAATTGAAAGTAGGAAAGGCAGAGTTCCGATCTTGCAATAATGATCCTCGGGATTTTGTATGTACAGAGGATCATCAAACGATGTCTATGGCCTCAAAGGCTCTCTTTGGACATGGACAATCTAGGCATTCGTTGGATTTTCTTTCAAAATCTAGAAAATGATGGTGGAAGTTAAATTAGTTAAAAAGTAGTAAAACAAAATTTTGACATCACAAATGTGATGCATTGATAATGAGTTAGTAATATGTCAAAATTTTGAGCATTCGAGAGGATTGTCGTGTAGTATCCACGACCTCAAAGACTCTCTTTAGACAAGGATGACATGAGTAATCTCTTGATCTTCTTATGAAGTCTAGAGGTTAATCAAATGGGTGGGTTGTTGAATCATCTCTAATAACTGTCACCTAGCGGAGTAGAAAAATGACAACTTTGTGACTCTTTAGTGGCTATCACTTGATGGAGATGAGTTGGACGTAGGCAGGGTGCGTCTTAGTGAGCTTCATCCTCAGGTTCGTGCAATAAGAGGAGGCTCTTCATCGCATTTGATACACTCTTAAGAGGTGGCGACTCATCTCTTGCTAAATTGTCCTCTTCTTGATGACGGCTTGTTCGTCAATCAATCGGAGATGATTTACTCGATGAATTTGTAATCTTTTTATCATGAATCATTTAGAAATTTTACTAACGATGCTCTTCGAATCACATTTATGAGATTTTCGTTGATGTTTGAGTGATTTTGGCAACTTAATTCTTCATTGGCGATCTGTAGGAAGGTCGTAATTTAATTAGAAAAAAATATAAGTTTTGGCTCTAATAAGATTCGAACCCTCGTCGATCACTCGCTTGTATGAGAGAGAGTAAAATAAGTACATAAATAACCTTATAAAGTGACATCATCAGGGTACCTCCTTTTGATAAATGAGGGGTATTTAAGGTACAAAAATCATTAAAACATTATGGGGAAAGTGTGACGTGGATTTAGTCCCACATTGATTATATGCTGAATTTTGAGATGAATATATAGTAATACGAGATTTAAGAATTAAATAGTCCTTTTCTTGCTTGTATATGGCCACTCCTTGCCCCACGCCTGACTAGCCACTAGTGATGTGGAAGGGGAGTGATGCACACGTGCCCCCTAATAAAATAAAATCGAGGGTCATTGAAAGCACTAAAATCAATTGATCAAAAATATTTAGAATCATGAATTTATTCAATTAAAATACTTAAATAGTTAAGTATTGTGATAAGTTTGAGGTCAATCCATAGAGAATGAGAATAGGCATTCTTTAGTTGCTATTTAATTTGCTTGATAGATTTTAATTCAAACGAACTCAAAGGAGAGGCAACGACAAGTAGGAAGAATTTTTGCTGTTAGAAAAGAGAGAAATGGAAGTTCAATGATGTAAAAGATGATTAAGGGGGAGAAAAATACTCACAAATGAATTGCAATACGAAGTTAACACCATACCTCTATCTATTCAAACCTATGGAAGTTAGATTAATGTTCACACTCGAAACACATCAGACTTGTAGAAACTTACCTTAAGCCTCTATATCTTGCCAAGGTTAGGTGATTTCCTTTTCGTGTATGCTTCTCCAATGATCTTAGCTGCGAACCAAAGCTTAAATCAACTTAAACACATCAAGATTAATGTGAAAACTCAATGTAGTTTCATTCAAGCTGACTAAATGTCGGGACATTCGAAGTTATGTTCTTCCGCCCCTAAGTGAGGGCTTAAATGTGCAAGGGTTTACATGAGAGGATGGGAATACACATGTAGGGTTGTGATTAAATAGAAGATATTTATATCTTTTTTGCTACAATAAGATTAGGCGAGAGTTGATCTGCCGTTGATATGGAGTGTTAGATTCTTCTCGAGTTGATTTAAAGCATTGGATTTGGAGGTCTTGTCGTAGCTGTAAGATCTTTCTTAATGTTGAGATCTATTGTACCCTCGATAAGTATGCTCCATCTGCTATTGATTGTGTAGACGTTCTCAATGACTTCTGATCTCTTCATTTGATAATGCCACATGTCAACACCTTAGCCCTTGATTTTGTCACCTCATCTCTACAAATCAGATCTTGTCTATCGAAGCATATATCAGCTTCCTAAAAATCATGAAAATAGATCAAAATTCTTAAAATTCTCTCGTGTGAATAAAAAAATCAATTATGATTGTAAAACTCAAAGACAAAATTCCAAAAAATTCTCTAAAATATTAAACTTCATGAAATACTCAAAGAAACAATAAATATTTATTTTTTAATATGATAACCTATTATATTGTAAGATTTAATCTCTTGATAAAATATATTGCTATATTGCTATATATTGTCCATTGAAGTATATATTGTTATAATCAGCATGTTATCACCCCCATCGGTCCATAGCCACTCAAGCCTTTGCTCTTGGCTTCACTTGACTATGCTTTCGACCCACTTGTGAGCCCGGCTAGCTAGCGGGTCCCTCTCTTTTTCTATCTTTTAATTTTATTTTATTTTTCTTTATATATCTCAAAAATAAGATTATAAAAATAATATAAATTCACATAAAATCACATAATTAGCCAAAAAAATCACATTAAATAACTAAAAATTACTTTTCACAATTTAACACAAATATCAATTTCTTTATCATGAGTTAAGGCTAAAACTATATTATTTATTAATTTTGAACTCATGATAATGAAGACTTGTCATACCCCCCCATATTAAATTATTATTAGTCCCTTAGAAATGGAATTATGAAAATTAATAAAAAATTACAAATTTAAAATATCTTATTTCATGTATAAAAATATAATTAGAAATGATGCACTTCTAGATACTTTAGACTCTTATGTCAAGTATTTAAGAATGATGTCAAGCAGTTAAATATTTAAGCACTCCTTGAAATAATAATTTAGACTTCACTTCTTCTATTCACAACTTTATTATTTCTTCACTCAAAGATATAATTTACAAAATGTTTCAATTATCAATATTCATCAAAGAATAATATGAATCCTATATTTCTTTTTTTCCTATGACTTGATTTTTAAAGTTTTCACTATATTTCTTCTATTTTTTTTTATAGTGGATAAGTAGCTTTTCTTGTAGATAAATTTTGACAATAAAAATGATGTCTCACACCCTCCATGTGTACTCTTTGTTAAATTTTTATTATTATGAGTTAATAATTAATAAATAATATAGTTTTTTACCTTAACTCATGATAAATAGACTTATATTTATGTTAAATTATGAAAAGTAGTTTTCAATTGATTAATGTGAATTTTTGGCTAATTATGTGATTTTATACAAATTTATATGATTTTTATAGTCCTATTTTTGAGATAAATAAATAAAAAAGAAATTAAAATAAAAAATAGAAAAAGGGGGGACCCGCCAGCCAGTCGGGCCTGCAAGTAGGTCAGAAGTGTAGTCAAGAGGAGCTGCGAGTAGGGGCTCAAGCAGCTATGGACCATTGGGGACATATGTGCGTCAGTCCCCTTCCACGTCAACAATGGCAAACTAGCTGTGGGGTAAGGAGTGGTCGTACACACGAAAAAGGGACTCATGACTTTTAAATTTGATATTACTATATATTCCTCTAAAACTTCGGAGTACAACTGATGTGGGACTAAACCCGTGTCACATCTTTTCTAGAATGACTTCGTTTATTTTAATACTTAAAATACCTCTTAGTTATAATAGAGATATACTATAATGACATCACTTTATAAGGGCATTAAAGTACTTATTTCAATTTATCTTGTAGGCAGGCGACTAGCGTGGATTTGAATCCTACCAAAGCTAAAAATTCGTATTTTTATCTAATTAAATCGCAACTTTACTGCAGATTTCTGTTGAAAGATTAAGTCACCAAAATCGCTCGATCATCAACAAAAATCTAGTCAATGTGATTTGCAGAGCATTGTTACTAAAATTACTGAAACAATTCATGATAAAAAGATCACGAATCCATCGAGTAAAGCATCTTCGATTGATCAACTAACAAGTCATTGTCAAGAAGAAGACGATTCACAGGGAAATGAGTCACCACCTTTTGAGAGCATATTAGATGCGATGAAGAGCCTCCTCTTTTTGTGTAGACTTGAGGATGAAGCTCCCTAACATGCACTCTACCTTCATTTAGTTTCTCCCCGTTAGGTAATAGTTGTTAGAGAGTTACAAAGTCATCATTTTTTTACTCCACCAGATGACAGCTACCGGAGGCGATTTGACGACCTATTTCATCAATCTCTAGACTTCGTAAGAAGATCTAGAGATTGTCTACTTCGTCATTGTCTAAGGAGAGCCTTCGAGCCTATGGACACTACATGACAATCTTCTAAAATGTTTATAATTCTAGTGCATCGTCGACGCATCGTCGACACATCACCGCCGCGATGCTAGAACTCTATTTTCTTACTTTTAACTTAATTTTCCCTTTATTTAGTGATAATTTGTGTGATTTAAATTTACTAAATTATTTTTCATTAAATTACGATTCTTTTGACTTTTACAGATCTTAATTTGATCAATTAAATCGTATGTAATTTTTTATGTAAGAATCATCAGGTAAAACTCTGTTTCCACCCTATTCGCATTTGTCGAGCGCTAATGTCATCCTAATGTCTGCACCTTTATTTCTCTTTTTTTGTGAATTTTAAATATATTTCATTTGTATTCCTTATCTAAAATTCATACAAAATCGTATTCTTTGAGAAATTTTTTGAAAAATGACTTGATATTATATTACATCCGTGTGATCGACTTGGAAAATTCTTAATATTTTTAAAACTTTTATTAAATTATAATTGATATATTTGTTCAAAAATAATTTTAAATATCTAAAATTTAGTATTTTCTAGTTTTATAAATTTTAAATTTATGTGATTTACTATACAACGACTAAGTCACATCACTTCTCATTTTCAGGGCTTTCACATTATCCATTTATTTTGCAGCAAGTATTTTTTCTATAAACGATTTTCAACAATGAGATTGATGTATCACACACCCTCCATGTGTATTTTATTTTTTTTAAATAAATGATTTATCCTCACAAGTCCTATGATCAGGGTGTGAAAATCTCTATTAAACTCAAATGATCAATCAAATTTTCACATCAAGTAAATATTATCCATCAAGATCATGAAGTGAAAATTTGTAAAATTAAATCCATATTATCTATTATATATCCAAGGAGTATTCATTTGGGAGTTAACCAAATCATTAGGAGATGTGTGCTCAATGAAGAATAGTGAAGGATTTTAGAAGCATGTCACTCTTTTCCATATGGGGGTCACTTCTCCTCTAAGGTCATAGTTGTCAAGATCTTGCAAGTTGACTTTTATTGGCCAAGCTTGCATAGAGATTGTTTTGAGTTCTACAAAGATTGTTTGAAGTGCCAAGCTGCTATGAACTTGCGCAAGTAAGATTATATGACTTTGTAGTTAATTATTGAGGTTGAGGTTTTTGATCTGTGGGGAATAGACTTCATGGGCCCTTTTCCACCGTCTAAGGGTTATGAGTACATTTTGATGGGAGTAGACTATGTGTCTAGATGGGTAGAGGCTATCTGATATGGGACCAAAGAGAAATATTAGTACCGAATAGAAGGTTGAGATCTAAGATTATTCTTGACTAAGTTAAAGATGATTATGAGTAGGCTAATCTCACTGATTTTAAAAGAATTAGGTTCCTAATTACTTGAGAAGAACTGCACTTTCAAGGATTCAGATAAAGTTTCAATTAAGGTGTTAGGATCACTGATAAAAGGCACAAAGAGGGCTAGCCTATGTCCACTCAATTCCTATAAGGGACAATGATTTAAAAATAATGACCACTTCACAAAAGGAATTGAAATCAACGTACCTTGCCAAAAGAGCTTCTAGAGTGATTTTTTTATTCTAGTGGCTTGAGATCCACGAGTCTTGTTGAGGAATTTCTATCGAGTGATGCTTCAAGAAAATCGAAGGTTTGGGTTGAGTAGTCAAGGACAACAAAGTATTTGAATAATTAAAAAAAATATAAGGAAAGAAAGAGAAAAAAAGGTTTAAATGAGAAATATAAAGAATAAGAGAATAAAATAATAATGAGAATAAATAAAAGAGTGGGGAGAGAAAAGGGGCGGAATGAGAGGGCGTCGGCGAGAGAGAGAGAGAAAGGAATGAAGGGTACGTGGCGATGGCGGGTGAGAGGGAGAGAGAAGATGAGGGGTACGTGACGACGGCGGGAGAGGAAGAAGGAGAGAGAAGATGAGGGGTACGTGACGACGGCGGGAGAGGAAGAAGGAGAGAGAAAATGAGGGGGTACGTGGCGATGGCGGGAGAGAGAAGAAAGAGGGTTTCGACGAGGGAGAGAGAGAGAGAGAAGAGGACGAGGGAGAGAGGGTTTCGACGAGGGAGAGAGAGAAGGAAGAGGGTTTCGGCGGGAGAGAGAGATGAGGTCGTGGCGACGGGGTGGACGGCAAGGAGCTGGAGTGACGGCGACTGGCGGACGGCAAGGAGGCGCGACGGTGGCGACAGGGCGGACGGCAAGGAGGCGGGACGACGACGACGACAGAGCGAATGAGGCGGAAGAGGAATGGTAGCATCAGGGTGAATGACGAGGAGGCGGAATGGTGGCGGCGGGGCAGATGGCGAGGACGATGTGATGAGGAAGAAATGGAGGTCCCCGTAATCCAAGAGGGGGACAAGAAGAGGGGAAGCAGCTAATCCAAGAGGCGATGACAAGAGATGAGGAACCCCCAGTCTAAGGGGCGAGATGGGGAAGAAAACGACCCTCTAATCCAAGAAGGTAAGTTAAACCTTGATAAATTCTCTAAATCACTGTCTCAAACACAACAGAGTCTGAGCATTTACAAAGGAGAAATGAAGAGCGGTGGTTTTCCACGGAATGGAGAGAATGAGTGAGAAGGGGTGACGGAGAAACCCTTTCCCAAGAGGTGCCATGTGGCGCCTCTGGGTTGAAAACAACCCCCCCTTTAAGGAGAGGAGGGATGTGAGGATGACATGGCATCATTTTCCCATTCTTCTTCTTTTGTTGGGCCATCCTTTGTGGATGGATCCTCCTGCTTGCTGGTAGGGACCCATTGGTCCTGGATCCAATATTCTATGTTGGATCTAATAGAGGAGGAAGGTGCCGATTGACTTAGAGATGTACTCGTTGAGGTGGAAGCACTTCTTCTTGGAAGGGTTGACCTCAAAGGTTGAGCTTCTGATTAACCATCCTTTGGTGACTTGAGTTGCTTTTTATGAGTGGAAGATTCTTCATTAGATCTTGTGATCCCATTACTATCCCCACCAAATCAAATGACCATATAGTAGTACTAAAGTTTGTTTTGCAGAATATTATCAGCAAGTTTGGATGTCCAATGGCAATCATTAGTGATGGGGGTAGCCACTTCATGAATTTTTAATTTAGAAACTTACTAAAAAAGTATAAAGTTCATCCTCAAGCCAATGGACAAGTACAAGTAAGTAATAGAGAGATGATTTTTTTTTAAAAAAGGATTGTAAAGCCAGATGGTAAGGACTAGACAAGTCAACTCTATGACGCTTTATGGGCTTATAAGATTACTTATAAAATGCGCTTAGATGTGTCACCATATAGAGTGGTTTATTGAAAAACTTGTCACCTTCTTGTTGAATTCAGCATAAGACATATTGGGTTATTAAGAAACTTAATCTCTCTCTAGATGATGCAGGTAAGAGTTGACTTTTGCAGCTACATGAACTTCAAGAACTCAAGAATGAAGCTTATGAAAACTGTATCATGTACAAGGCCAAGATGAAGAATTTCCACGACAAGCTTTGAAGAGAAGAAATTTGCATGAAAATTAGAAAGTGTGGCTTTATAATTCTTGCCTAAAACTATTCCCTAGGAAGTTAAAGTCCAGATGGGATGGCCCTTATGTTATCACTGAAATTTTTGATTTAGGTGCAGTTCTCATCATAGATCAGAAGATAAGACATGCTTTTAAGGACAATGGACAATAGTTGAAGCCCTATCTTGAGGCAGAACCACTACCAGTAATTGTCTCCCTGATTTTTCAGGATCTACTTGAGGATCATCCTCAGATTTAGACTTTCTACCTCACATTTCTATCTCACAACTTTTGAACTTAGCCCCCTATCTTACTATTTAGCCTTTGAAGTTTTCTTCCTCTTATTTGAATAATGTGAGCTGTTGTTGGCTTCCTTTTAATGCTCTCTTTGAGTTGTCTATGATTGATCAGACAAGGAGAAGTGAGGATAACTCCTAAAATTCCAACTTCAGCCACATCAATATAAGAAGACCAATACCTACACAGATCGGTTTGCATTTTCAATTTTCCATATTTGTTTATTCTTTGCAATAGGGATAATACACATAACAGTTGAGGGGTGTTGTGAATGTGAAATTGAAAATATATCAATTCATGATGCATGCATATTTATTTCATTCTATATCTCGTGGCATGCATTCATCCCATTAATTTAAGCCTTACTTGAGAAACCTGTCTCATCCTTGATCTTAAAAGCATGAGTAACGAAGTTAGGCTCTTGTAGCAGATCAAAAGCATCTCTAAATGGTATCAACCATGAATCTAGACACTCTTGATCAGTTTCTAAATGACTAGGATATCTAATAAGGTGAGGAACAAACATAAAAATCAAGGGATAGAAGTACTATCATTGTGGAAAGGAGTGATGAGAGAACTGAGTGTAGCCATATTCCTACTTGTTAGGTTGACCAAATCTTACTCATGTGTTTAGAATCATCATTAGGTGGAGTCTTCATCTGAGAGAAGAAGTGGTCATTTCTTCAAGTCCCAAGCACAAAATTATTGAAGTTTAGTCATTAGAAGGTGTCACGAGGGTTTAGTCTCACATCAGTTGTTCGCTGAAATTTTAGTCGAATATATAGTAATATCAGATTTAGAAGCAATGAGTCCCTTTCTTGCATGTACGACCACACCTTACCCTATAGTCGGCTCACCACCGGTGGCATGGAAGGAGAGTGGCGCACACGTGCCCCCATTAGTCTATAGCCATTTGAGCCTTTGCTTGCCCCCCACCTACCCCCCCACTCTCCTAGACTGTGCTTCCGACCCCCTTGTGGGCCTAACTGGCCGAGGGGTCCCCCTCTTTTTTTATATTTTAATTTTATTTTTTTTCTTTATTTATCTCAAAATTAAGACTATAAAAATCATATAAATTCATATAAAATCACATAATTAGTCAAAAATCACATTAACCAACTAAAAACTACTTTTCACAAATTAACATAAATATTAATCTATTTATCATGAGTTAAGGTTAAAATTATATTATTTATTAATTATTAACTCATGATAATGAAGACTTATCACCTTTCATTTGGCGAGTCTTTCTGACAAGCAACGTAGTGTTTTCGGATGATACTTTTGTGACTTTCGGTGTGGTGTGGCACATCCGGACAAAACCAAGCTGCCACATTGGTGTCTTTAATTGCTCAAGAGACAGACTAAATTTGGACAATGATTTATTTTCTATTTTTAGTATTTATTTACTTACTTTTGTCATTTATTTATATTTTATGGCAAGTTATTTCCATTTCATGCACGTTTCGATTGAAATAAGTAGAACTAATTGAAAGCTTGATGAATGATCTTCATTCTTTTTTTAAATCCTCTAAAACTCGTTTGAGATCAAGTTAAAATCATTTTCAACTTGTTTTCTATTGATTTTCATAGTCAAATCTAGATGTATTCATATTCCTAGTGTTCCACGAATAACGAGTATTTTTCTATTTTCGAACGTGAAATCACTAAGATTAAAGGTTGATTAATGAGCATTCAACGATCAAAACAAGTTGGAGATATTCACGACTGACCTCATGTCATGTGTGTGAATCCTCGAGCACACATTTGTCCGAGAAAATGGGTTGACTATATTTCTCTCTTTCTTTATTTTTGTCTTATTTCTCTCTCTATCCCTCTCTAGTGAAACCTCTATTCTCTCTCTATCTCTAGTGAGATCTCTCCCTTTCTCTCCCTCTCTCGTGAGATCTCTCCCTTTCTCTCCCTCTCTCTCTCGATCAATCTCCTTCTCTTTCTCTCTCTCAATCGATCTCTCTCTCTCTCTCTCTCTCTCTCTTTTGTGAGACTTTTCTCTCTCTCCATCTCACATGAGATTTCTCTCCTCCTCTCTCTTTCTCTTCCTTTCATGAGAGATCTCGTCCCTTATCTCTCTCATGAGAACTCTCTCTTTTTCTTTTCTCCACTTTCCTTCTTTTATTCTTCTAACCTCACCCTTCTATTTTATTATTTCCATTAAATATTAATAAAAATTAAAATCACTATATATAAAAATTAAATTAGTTTTCATGATGGATTAATCAATCTTCTTGTGTTTGATCTAAGACTTACTTTTATACTACTATTTTATTAAGTCTTAGTTATAAATATTATTAGATAGTATGTATTTAAACATAATGATAAGTGCACACTAGTAAGTTAGTCTTGACCCATTCAAAATGTGAAATAGGTCATCTTCCTAGTCAATCTATCAGGAACTCACGAAGTCAACATTCTAATAGCCATAAACCATCTACATCTCAAGGTTTTGAAAATGTAAAAGTGGTGACCACTTTGAGAAGTGGAAAGTAACTCAAAGATTCATATGCACCATTTTTTTTAGAAAAATAAGTTCATGATGATGAAGTATTGAATGATAATGATAATGATCATAATAGTTTATTTTCTGATGATGAGAATTTAAAAGAAAAAAACAAGAATCAAAAGAATAAAAATCAAAAGTACCACCCATTCCTATTTTATCATAGCAAGATGAACTTAGAAAAATAGTCTCATTTTCCAAGGCATTAGAACCAAAACTTAGGAAAAGAGTTGAACCTAATGAAGAGCTTATGGAAATATTTAAACAAGTTCACATCTCTATTCTTTTGACAGATGCAATCAAACATATATCTGCATATGTAAAAAATTTAAAAGAATTATGCACACCCCTCACCTCGGAAGATATCTTTATTTGAGGAGGCTAGTGTCATTATTTCTCATTCTTTGACTAGGAAATGTAAGGATCCAAGAGCACCTCTTATCTCATGTAAAGTAGGTGAAACTAAATCTAGAAATGTACTCTTAGATTTGAGAGCATGTGTTAATTTATTACCTTTGGCTGTTTTTGAAAATTTCGAATTAGGAAAACTAAAGCCAACTTTAGTAGAACCTCAGTTAGTTGATAGATCTATTAAAACATCTAAAGGTCTCTTAGAAGATGTCATTATCAATCTTAAAGGATGTAGATTTTCAGTGCATTTTCTGATTTTAGATATTCATATTTTAGATGATTTTACTCATTCACCAATCATCTTAGGACACCCATTTCTTGCCACAACCAAAGCAAATATTGATTGCAAAAATGAGATTATAAATATGAAATATGAAGGTCAAAATATCTCTTTACATATTTTCAAAGTTCAAAATTTTTAGAAAAGGAAGATGATAATTATGAAGATATTAAGGTATTTGATTCTTGTATAGAGGAATTGAATTATGTTCAGTAAGTTGACCAATTAATTTTTCCATTTCATGCCCATACATTAGGTCAAAAATATTATAGGAAAGAGGCATTAGATGATGACATAACATTCATGAAATCATCATAGATTGGTGTCTGGCTAAAGACGTTAAACTAAGCACTGATTAGGAGGCAACCCAATAATTTTAGTGTTGCAGAATTTAATTTGTGTTTTGTAGTTAATAAACTTAGAATTTCATTACTCCTTATTTCATTTTAGTAGTATCTCATACATTTATGTTTTATCATGTTATACTTGCAGATTTAGCAGTTGTGTTGACGGTTTCCCTTCTCCCCTCTGCTGGTCTCCTCTTGCAAAGCCTCATGAACGGTTGAGATGAGTTATAATTCTTGAAAATCAAGTTAGCCATCCTTTCTTCCTTTAGCTATTTTGATTTGACACACCACATTCTCTATCATCATTTCTTGCAATCGTTTTTCATTAATTAGAAAGGTGCTCACATGAGACAATAATTTCAAAGGCCTTTCATCAATTAATCTCACGTGAGATAAAGTAACACCTTTTGAAATATCAAACACCCCTCTCAATAATACAAATTAGACATAAGTCCATAACGAATAAGATCCTCCTCTTTCATCCTTCAAAAATTCTGAAATATCATCTAATTAAATTTCAAACGATATTCAAATCTTGTTCACTGCTTTATATATATTTAAAACCAGTTTGCAACCAATAGTCCATACGAAAACACATTTATATGTATGAACATATTTTCAAATGTATAATGGGCTATGTTTGTAAATCACATTTCAAGCATAAATCATGCATCTTACATGGAAGTTAATTAATTAATAATAATGATATATTACATTGAATTCAAGGCATGATGCTTGCTAAAAATAATCAAACTATATGCATAAAATTTAATTATACATTATAAATAGAATGTTATCAATGATAAATTCGTTTAAGTATGAAGGTTAAAGTGTGTTAGATTTAGTGACTTCAAGTGTTAAAAAAATATAGTACATTGAAAGATGAAATAGTTTCAGAATATATCTTGATGATCATGATCTATATGTTATGAATTCGTATTTTGAATTAGTAGGAATAATGAAGTTGGATGTGATGAGGTTGAAATTGTATAAAACTTATTAGAAGCTAGACATTCTTAGTATGAAGAATCCTAATTAATTGACCATTTGTCTTATATATATAGAAAAAAAAATCATCACATGGTAGAGTGTAAGACCCAACTCACGAAAAAAATATATATGAGGATTTTCCACTTGTCCCATAGAGGCTTTTCTATATGTGAGACTAGAACAAGATAAAAAAAAAAAAGTAAGTGTAAATGCTTCTATGAGTATTTTCCACTTGTCTCATGGAGACTTTTCACGTGAGATTTAGACATGAAAAACAAACTATATGGGAAAAGCTACATGCCTATCATGTTTATAATAAAGAAAAGAAAAAGAAAAAAAGAAGAAACAAATGGAATACGTTACTTGGGTGCATGAATCTAGAAGAGAAGGCTGATAGTTTGAAAACTTGGGTAAACTTTTGATCATTTAATTAGTGATTTGCCAAAATGAAAGATGTTGAAATAGTTCATTTGGATATAGAAACATTTTAAATTTTTGATCTCGTAGGAAACTATTTTGAATCACATGAATATCTGAATATTTATTTGAATACCATCTCTAGTGGAAAAATGAGAAACTAAATAATTCATGTAAAAGAATTAATAAATAGCTTTAACTTTGTAAGTCTTTTGCTTATTTCTAGGGACTAGTAAATTTCAAAGTTGGGGGTATTTGTTAAAACTAGATTTATGTGTTTTAGTAGTTTTATTATTTGATTTTATTTTGTTACCTTGTAGAATAAATATAAGATATATTGTTAATTTTAAAAGTCTAAAGTTAAAATATTTAACATAATTTTTTATTATCCCTTCTATCTCTTGTGAGAGCTTTCTCTCCTCTCTCTTTCTCTCTCTTTCATGAGAGATCTCTTCCCTTTTCTCTCTCATGAGAGCTTTCTCTCCTCCTCTCTCTTTCTCTCCCTTTCGTGAGAGATCTCATCCCTTCTCTCTTTCGTGAGAGCTCTCTCTTCTCTCTCTCTTTTCCTCCTTCCTTTTCTCCACTTCCCTTTCTTTATTCTTCTCACCTCACCTTTTTATTTTATTATTTCTATTAAATATTAATAAAATATTAAAATCACTTTATATATAAACTAAATTAGTTTTCACTACAGATTAATCAATCTCCCTATATTTGACCTGAGACTTACTTCTATACTAGTATTTTATTAAGTCTTAGTTATAAATATTATTAGATAATGACAAGTGCACATCACAAGTGCGAGAATATGCAGCAAGGGGTGACATGTAGCATGAAATGATCCACGGCAAAAAGATAGTGTGGTGGGAGGCAGTGTAGTAAGAGATAATACTACGAGATACCAAAAGATACTACAAGATACCACAATAGCAAGGGCCGCAACGGCAGATGCCGCGACGACAAGGGGGGCCGTGACAATAAAAGGGGGGGGGGTGCGGCGGCAGGCACCGGTGCACTAGTTGAGTGTGGTGCAATGGCAGATTTCGGCAGCACAATTGATGGCGGCGTGTAGTAGATGGTGGCACGCAATAGAGGATGGCACGCAAAGAGAGAGAGAGAGGAGAGCACGTAGAGGATGCAGTAGCAGTAGTATGATGGCGACGATAGTACAGTGGTAGTGGCATGATGGCAATAATGGTTGCTGGAAAAATCCCTAGGGCTCTCATATCATGTTGACCAGAAGAGTTAAACCCTAATATTAGATTAACACTAAATGAAGAGATATATGTCTTTATATAGGTGGGAGAAGAGAAAGAGATGATGGGCCCAAGTGGGCCATGTAGAAGAGGATGTTCAAAAAGTCTTCACGTCAATAATCCAAGAGGTTGGACTTAATGTGAGTATAGTGATAATACATGAGGTGGAAATCATAGCATAGATAGTGATATGACTTGTCAATATAACCTCCTTATACTTCATCTAAGCATCATATTCCGCACAAGATAGAAATATGTTAGAGTTCTTAAATGACATTGAGTTAGATGTGATCTGAGCCCAAACATCGGGCTTGCCGAACTTGTCTCAACACTTGTTTGACTAATGGTCGGTCTACTTGTAGTACTTGAATAGAAAGAGATGGCCCCAACCACCTGAGCCACGTCTTCCATCACGTCCATGGCCACACCCACTATCTCAACCATGTCTCTTCCCCCTTCTATCTATAGTGACTATGCCGAAGGAGTTAGGGACGACTGGAGTAAAAGTAGGGGGAGATTAGCCAATAGACACATGGATAGAGACATGGTTGTAAGATGTTGGCCTTGAGGACTTGACCTCGAATTTGAGAAGCGGTGGGGTGGTGAAGGCCGAAGAGGTAAATAGCCATTGTCAACTCTTTACAATATCTTAGCTTGTGTGGCCAAATCAATGATGAAAAGTTGATAAACCTGAGTTCGTCCATAAGAGAACTGAGCTTCACGTATTAGTCTTGAATTTTCATCTCACCTTATTTAAGTTTGAAGAGTTTTTGATAGACTTCTACAATACGAGAGATATTCTTCTAGTTCCCGTACATATGCTCCAAAGTTTTCAAAACTTGCTTGGTTGAGGTAATAAGAGCAAGTAGGTAGGCAATAGAAGAGGTGATGCTCTTGAGTACCTAGGAAATGACAGCCAAGTTTGTCATACGCCATTCATCATATTTATTGCTCTTTTCCTTGGGAGGATGCCTAGTGAGAGATGACAGCTTCTTGTGCAACTAGAGGAAGTGCTTGAAGCTCATTGCCCATGATATGTAGTTTGTCCCATTGAATACGTCCACATGACTATTAAGTTGTCCCACGAAGGTATTCGAGGGAGGGGCATAGGGCGCCAAGGTTGCCATGGGGAGAAAAGACTAACTAGGTGGCAAATCCTAGCATCCCCAATTGAGGAGATGCTAGTGTTAGAGCTTGTGCACAGTAGTGTGGGCCTTACAGTGCTTGGCATGGCGAGGTGGTGGCACTAGTGTGTGCACTACTGGCAAGCATGTGACATGTAAGGTGTGCACGCCTCTATGTGTCTTGGAGGAGACAGGGCTAGTGGGGGGGAGGCCAACGTGCTTTAAGATGAGATTGGGCGGGCTAGGTGGAGGCTAGCATGCCCTAGGATGAGATGGGGGGGGAGGCTACCAACATAGTTGTACTCTAGTGCCATGCATCTATTGCAGTTTTTCCAAATGTCCTAGAGCTGCTCCTCATACATGCTACTATGTGCCTCCGATTGTGCCAACACTATTGGGTTATGGCCCACACTAGAATCAAAAAGGGAGGTTAAATTGATTCAGTTCTAAAAATTCTTCCTCTAAATTTACTTGGATGATTCTATTTTTTCTCTATCTATAAGATTCATGTAATCCTTGTAGCTTAGTGGTTCTAGGGACAAGAGATTTTTATAGGGGTTCGACACACTACCTACATCCACTCTTCGAGAATAATCTTGTTCTTAGGTTTCACTAATTATGATTGTCTAATCATACACTACTAATTACATGACCTAGCTCATGTAGAATTTCACCCTAAAATCTCTTTCTAGACAACTCTAAGAGGCCAATTTCTGTTCAAGGAGACAACTCCGACGAGTGATCAAATAAATCTTAGTAAAATTTATTTCAATCATGTCAAAACAAAATTTGATATTATGAAAATTGAACTTATAAAATCAAATCTTTGTAAAACCATGATAAGGTACTCAAAGACTAATTTGAATCATGTCGAACCAAAATCTAATATCATGAAAACTGAATCAATAAAATCAGGTTTTAGTAAAACTATGATAGGGTACTCAAAAATTGATAAGAATCAAGTCAAACCAAAATACGATGTCCAATAAAACATCTTGATCAATGATCATAATAGATTAAATCATAACTTCAAAAATTTAAATAATAAACATGATTTCAATATTTTTCAAAAAATCTTATTTGTCATAAATATAGAGTGTGAATATGCTTTGTTAATTGAAAGTCATAAACTTTTGAAACTTATAATGTGAGATCATAGCTTCATAGACAACTAAGTAAATATTGATGCTCATATTTTACTTCACACAAAATCTTATTGATTTGATTGACTTTATCACCCTTTTTCTTACTATGCACATTTCTACCAATAGTAGTAATTTTCACAACAATATACAAAATAATAATTTTTCATGCTACAATTAGTCAAGTTAGCTAGTTGAACATTATGGATTATGAATATACTTTGGAAGTTCCCATTTAGACTTTTATCAATGTTATTCTAAAATATACTTAACATTCCATGTTCAATCTCTTATAATATATATTCTAAACTAGGCATAATTTAATCTTTCAATTTATCTTTAAACTCATTTGTCGTTATCAAAATCTTGTGTATTTTAATGTTCCAACAAACACCACTTTGCACTATGGTGAAAATCACCATTCACCCCTAACTTTGCAGACTAATGTCCATCTTTGAACCCTGGTAGTAATGGTTTCCCTCTTCGTCATCTGTGCCATCTTGTGGCCAGAATTTTCATTTGAACAAACCTTTACCACTCTCCTTTGAGCTGTGATCTTGTTGGGCAAGCCCTTGAAGAATGTTCAAAGGGAGAGAATGACATTTGCTATTTAGCTCAAATTAAACCAGCACAAGTCATTACCTATATGGCAATGACACAAAAGCAAACAACACAATAGCCCCTTGTTTGAATTAACTCTAAGAGCATTCTCCCTAAACTTTTCACCAATTCATTGTAGATATAGATCTGCATGTGTTGTAGAGGATAATCATTATCCACACATTCTAACATGTAAACCATATAACTAAGTTTCTCAAAATGTTTATATATTGGTGGTGAAGAATAAAATTTAATAAAACTTAGTTTTCCTCATCTCTCACATAAAAAAAAATTAAATCTAAAACAATAGTGTGAAATTCATCAAGATGTGATTTAATTGATATACTTTGTACCATCTTTAGCATTAAAAGTTACACCTTGCTAGTGAATGATAAAAAAAGTATTGTCTTATCATAGATGACCTTTTGTAAAATCCCATTTCATAAACATAATTAAATCACACCAAAAAAAAAAATGTTAGTTTTGTTTCTCTTTCATATACATTGTAACAAACATTTTCTCTTCCCATGTAATGATTTATGAAGCCCTATATCAAGAGTTTTCATCTAGACTTGCCATATTCTAAAGTTGATGTTCTAATGAAAACTATTTAATATCAAACTCTGTAGACATCTTGTGTTCTTCAAAGTAAGAATATTAAACTCTCAAAATTTATTCCTTAAGGGTTTTCTTCTCCTCTAGTACCAATTTGTTGGGTAATTGAAGTGTAATAAAAATTAGGAAATACTGTCCACAAAACAAAAAATGTTTGAGAAGAGAAAAGAAGAAAACTCTAGTCTAAGTGACCAAAATGGAGGAGACATAAAAGGTCTATTTCTAGAGAGAAAGGGCTTTCATCTCTGATTTTGTCCCTCTCACACTTTTCTCTCCTAGAGCTACCTTTTAATCTCTTGTAAACAAAAGTGATTAGGACTATTTTAGTACCTAAACCCAGCCCCTAAAATTAAATATAAGCAAAGAGAGAGAGAGAGAGACCTTGATAGACCTCTTAATGGGTTGACCAAGCCAACCTAACAAAAAACATTGATATGCAAAAAGACAAAAATTAGTCATTGACTAGAAACATGAAGGAACTGGATGCAGGATAGGTTGATGAAAGAGTAAAATGGGAGCGGTGGCGGTTTTAACCCTAATCCCAACCAGTGAGGAGGCAGTTCGAGAAAGACGGGTGAACGGAGCGGACGGCAGAAGCGGCGGAATGTTGGAAGAGAGAATGGCAGCGGTGGCGGTGGCAGACGGCGGTGACAGTGGCGAATGGTGGCAAGGGAGCCGTCGACAACGGTGGATGGTAACGGTAGAAGGATGGCGAAGATTGGACGATGTCCGACTGGCGGAGGTGGCGATGGCGGCGGACAGAGGCGACGGACAATGGTGGCGGCGGCGGAGCGAATAATATTGGCGGATGGTGACGACGGTGGAAACCAACGGCTAATGGTTTGAATGGATAGCGGCGGCGGAGAATAGATAGCGGCCCTCACGGCCTCTCCTTCATGGGGCGGGTATGCGCGACCTTCACGGTCGCACCTTCACGGAGCGGTGATGCACGGCATTCACGGAGCGAAATAGGTAAAGTCCTCAAATTCCTCTCTGCCCTCGTACTAGGAGGACTCCATCGCTCCGAAATGAGCTTGGGTCGGTCCACTGTCAACGTGGTCGTAGGTTCCCGCTCCTCTGTTCCTCACCAGAACTGAAGGGTATGGTGCACAAGAAAGTGATTACCAGTTCTGGATCAAGGAGCATATTCCGCAGCAACCAAGATGATGTTCATAAGAATTTTCCTGGCCGAAGGGGGAACCTCACATTTTATTCCATTTTTTCCCCCCCGCACACTGCCAAGCTTTATTTATTTATTTCTCTTGAGATCCCTCTGGATGACCATCTATAGGAGAAGAAGTCAAAACCTCTGTCTTTGATGATGACATTGCCTAAAATTTAGAAACCTCCGGATTAGCATCTCTTATCAACCCAAGAGATTATGCTATCAGGGTTTCTTCACCAACTGAGGTTTCTACTTTTACACTATCTCTACGATCCTTCTCACCAGCAGGCATCTTTACTTGGCCATTCTGACTTGGTTTCCTTATCTCAGCTACGTTATGATCCGTTATAGTATCTGAAGGTTTTGTTGCCTTCGAGGAGTAGAAAAAATTTCGCCGCTCTTATTGGGTCTCTCACTGGTTGAAGCTGAATATGAAACTTGGGAAGAGCCATCACTTTTCCTAAAGGGGCATTGTCCCAGCTCCTGTGTTGCTAGAGCCCTCTTCTACTGGGGAGACGACTTTTCTCTTCTCCGCAATCTGTGGAAAAAAAGGGTTCTTTAGCTGATACATCGAGTACAACTGGGTCGAATTGAAAAGATTCAACAGAACTTAAAAGCCAATAAATCATATATTTTTCCAAGTGCCTAAATTATTAGATCGAATGAATAATGAGCACTTTGACACAACACTTTAAAACATACTTAAAACTTAAAATCAAACCCTTATTCTTGGAAGATTAAAAGTCCAAGTAATATCTGGATAATATAAATCTAACCCTCTGTATAAAACATACTTAAAAAGGGATCTTGGAAGAAAAAAAAGTATGAAAAATCTGTCATCTCCAATCTGACATTGGGGATCTGGCACTCCTCTTTATTCTCATTCTTGGTGTATGTGGGAATGTATATTAGCCTCTTAGTCCTACAATTAAACCTGTGTACCATTCTTCTCCCTTCTTCTTCTTGAATATCTATTCCTCTGTCGGCTGTGTACCTTGCGCTTGTTCTTCTGCTGCAGTATTAGTGCTCAGATTCAGGTCACCCAGCGATATATATGTATATAGATTTGAAGCGAGAGAGAGAGAGAGAGAGAGTTGAAGCAAATGGATCAGTGTGCTTAGTGGAGTGATTGGTGGACTCCATACTCCTAGCTAGGGGTGCTGCCACTCAGTCGGCCGAGCCCAAGCTATGGCGGAGTACGAAACGTCGCCCAGCTTTGTGCAGCGTAGACCGAGACCCATCGCGTCATGCCGGCAGCCCGTAGAAATTATTCGTCCACATACATTTTGCATCATCAGGAAATTATGACGGCTATGACACCCGTGACAGGAAGATTTCTGCCCCCCGGACTAACTACCGTAAGGAATTCAGAGCCGGCATGCTCCCCCCCGACTCCTGAGAAGCTCCACCTTCTCCGGGAAGCAGCAGTCGGGGATCTTATTGTGCCTTCAATGCCGTCAAACAATGGCCGCCTCAATCGGCTGGCGGTGCCACGAACTCGAACCAGATCTGTCTTCTCTCGCCTGGTCAGGGCGTCGGGATGTGGGTGCCGACGTAGTCGAAGCCGGTCACCAGGAACGCGGAGCCCTGGAGGAGGACGTACACAAAGTAGCCTTTCTTGGTGACGAAGACGTCGTAGAACCCGCAGCAGATGAGGACAACTCCCCAGCCGAGCTCCGCATGGTGGAACCTTTCCGACGGGAACCATAGAGAGAGAAAGAACATGAAGACAGAGAAAGAACAGATCCGCGTCAACAAACTACGAAGGCCGGGCTATCTGAAAGGCGTTACCTTTTCCAGAACCTGACCGTAGTTTTCTTGGAAGGCTGAGCGGCGATGGGCAATAGCGGCTCGTGGACGTCCTCGAGGCTCTGAGCCTTTTCGAGCCCTTCGGCCGCAGGTTTCGCCTTGAGGGTGGCCCCCAGCTTCTCGGTGACGACCCACTCGTTCACCCTGCCGGCCTCGAGCAGACCCATCATCGCCGCCTTGAGCCGGTGCAACGACATCGCGTTCTCGAAGAGGACCCAGAACACCGTCAGGTGAAGAGATCTGCCCCGGCAAGATCACAGGGGCTACCCAGATCAGAATTCCTCTGAAAGATCGATGCCTCAAAGAAATAAATAGGGAACGATGATCTCTGGCGAGGGCTCGTCTGTACCGTGGAGTCTCGATCGCTTTTAGGATGGTTATGACCAGCGGCGCGTAGAACAGAGCCCACATCGGAATGTCAACCTCGGGGACGAAGGCCAAGATGGGGATCACGGTGCAGAAGAAGATGAAGGTCAGCGAGTGGGCCACGATCTTCCCGAGGAAGAAGAAGTAGTAGAGAAGGTAGAACTTCATCCAGATGGACACCGTCTGCGTGGGGACAAGGGGAGAGATCCAATGGTTCACCATCATCAATAACCATCAAGCCTGCAGGACTGAAGCGAAGAAGGACCCAAGGTGGAGAACGAACTAAAGTCAACGGGTGAGCTCACTTTATTCGTGATGATCTCCAGGGCCATCTTCCTGAACAAATTCGCCGGCCCGCACGACCATCTGTGCTGCTGAAACCGGTAGGCCTTGAACGTACTCGGCAACTCGCTTTTAACCTGCCCCAGGAAGCAAGGTCAACCCTCAATCCATCTAATTATGCACTGCAAAAAACCGACCCAGAAAGTCAATCACGAAGGAAGTGAGGGAAACCTGCGCACCTTGATGTCGCCGACGTACACAAACTTCCATCCCCTGAGGCCCGCTCGGACAGCCAGATCCATGTCCTCCACCGTCGTCCGGTCGTTCCAACCGCCGGCGTCTTGGATGGCGGAGATCCTCCACACACCGGCCGTGCCTGCAGACGCCGAGCAATGAGAGCATCTGTGGGTGGCGTCTTTCTGTGGGTAATTTAATCGAACAGGCTGTGGGCAGCAGGAGGAGGAGGAGGAGGAAGTCGAGACTACCATTGTAGCCGAAGAAGGCGAAGGACGACGAACCGCCCTCCTGCTCCACCTTGAAGTGGTAGTTCAGAGACATCTCCTGCATTCTCGTCATCACGCACTCGGCGGCGTTCACTGCACGGAGGACGCCAAATTCATTAGCCACGGAGGAGAACGGGGGTAGACCCAGCCCCTCTCGAGCCGGAAGGCCAGTCGGAGTCGAGAAGACGAGGCCATCGGAGAGACGACTCACCGAACTTCCATCGGGACTGGACGAGGGCCAGCCGGGGGTTGTGGACGAGGAAGGGGATGGTCCTCTGCAGGAAATGGGGCTCCGGCTGGAAGTCGGCGTCGAACATGGCGATGTACTCGCAATGCTCCACGTAGCTGTGCTTCATGCCCTCCTTGAGGGCGCCCGCCTTGTAGCCCTTCCTGTTGTCCCTCACCTCGTACTTGATGTTCATCCCCTTCGCCGCCCACAGGCGACACTCCGCCATCACCAGCTCCTGCAAGTGAGTTCAGCACTGCTCAGACGCCGGCGACGTTCGAGGCGACAAAGGTAGTCAAGTTGATGGTGAGTCAATGACAGGTGGCCGACTCTGACTGGACCAAGCGACATCTGCGGGGCCCGCCACGATTGTCTCAGCGTTTCTCGCCCATTAAAGATTTGTCATCTTCTCCACAAGTGTGATGCAGAGTAAATCCGAGTAGAACCCACCACCACGTGGAGGGGGGAATGGATCGAAGGTGACCACCAACCAATCTCGACAAACGGCTGTGGGGAAGGGAGGGGGGAGAGGACAGAGAGCTCCGAAGCAGAGAGGTTGATGACCAACCTTGATGCCGAGATCTGTGGAGTCGTCGAGGACCTGGATGACGAATCTGTCCCGCGGCCATGACAGCCGGCACGCAGCTCCGATGGATAGCTTGTAAACCTGCGCCGTCGCCTCAGAGATCACCGATGGGCTCGCGAGTTCTGCCGAATGGGGAGGAGGAGAAGCGGGAAGAAGGAGAGGAGACTGCGAGCTCACCTCCTTCTCGTTGTACATGGGGATCTGGACGAGGACCATCGGGAAGACGGAGCTCCCCGCCTCCTCGATCTCTTCGATGGGTTTCCAGTCGTACACCTTCTCGGGCCTGCGGCGGAAGACCTTCACGAAGAGGCTGATGCCGCCGACGAAGAGCTTTTCCGTGATCTGCATCACCAGCATCACCAGGCACACGGAGATCGTTACCCTCAGCACTGGAACCAGCGCATTCACTCTGGCCCAGCGGAGGGCAGATCCAATGCGCTGAAGCGCCGCCGTGTCGCCGCCCGAGAAGGAGAAGAAGCTGAGCGCCAGGCCGATCAGGTCGCCGGCGGAGCCGGGCGAGTCCTCTGCATGATGACGAGGAGTGTGAGCAGGGAGACAGAGAGAATTTGGTCAGGGAACAGTAATTGAGCAAGAAATGGGTTCAATCAGCGACTACCATTAAAAGGAGCCCGAGCTGCTGCTATCTCAGCAGCAACCAGCACCAGGAGCAAGACCAGCGCCGTCCGCGCCTTCGGAGCAAAGCCCCCCGCCGCCGCCATCCCCATCTCCTCTCCTCCCTCCCCGTTCTCTCGTCACGGTCCGGAGGAGCGCTGACGGGGGGGACCAACTTTCCGCGGGCGCTGACAGACCTTTTTTACACGGCGAACGCTGCCTAGTTGTCATCTGCGGGAGGGAGCAGATCACACAGCTGCTCTACATGGGCGCTGGATCCGAGCGATCAACGAACAGTAAGGAGTGGGGAGTGGCGCTCGCCCGATTGGTGGGAACGAGATCCAGGGCGCCGCCAAAGCGGCCAGCGCAACTCTGAGCCATCAAATCTTCCGGGGCAAGCCCACCTCCAACCAAGGGAGAGAAACAATGTCCACACATGCCTTCTCTCGCTTTACTCTTCCATTGAGCACCTCTCTTCTTTACTGGTGGTAGTAAACATGTGGCCCATGGGGAAGGCTTAGCAGAAGCAAAGATATACCGAGCGAGAGAAAGAGAGAGGGGGAGAGAGAAAGAGAGAGATAGAGAGAGAGAGAGAGAGAGAGAGCGAGAGAGAGAGAGAGAGAGAGAGAGAGAGAGAGAGAGAGAGAGAGAGAGAGAGAGAGAGAGCGAGAGAGAGAGCGAGAGAGAGAGAGAGGGAGAGCTCTGGGCTCGTTGAGGATCGTACCCATTTCCTGGATCAAGGCCGAACGTTTGTTGAAGATAGGTAGGCCGGTCTATAATGCCATCGAATGTGACCGTCCTCGGGCAGGGACGATGTTCTACGGCACGGGCCAGCGGTTGAGCTGCCACTAATGACTACTAAGATCTCGAGAGGGGCGATCAACAAGGCCTCGGCGGCTGACGATGGCCTGCGTCTGTGTTGACCGATGTGATGGAAGAATTTTGGTGAAATCCGTAGGCATCTACCTGGAGTGGGAGAGTTATGGGCATCTATGAAGTCAATGAGCCCGCAGAAATTGTTGAGCTGGATTTTTCACGTGGGTTTTGTAGTGCGCCGACCCAGAAGGCCGCTCTTACCCTCGGTCAGTCTCTCTCCCCCCGTTCTCTTTACAATTTTGCCTCCGCACGCGGTAGAAGTCTATTCCCGTTGACTCTCCCCGGGTGGGGTGTTTCGAGGGCACAAAAGAATGAATTCTTCCAGTCTCTGCAGCACGTGCGCCCACTCCGCGGCTGTCGGTGGAAACATTTCTCAAGCTGTCACCGCGGCGGCTAGCGGGGGAGAAGAGGTCCACGTTGCGCATGGGTGAAAGCTCCTTGTCCACTTGACGAACAGACGGCTGCGGCAAGGGCGCAGACGCTCTCCCTTCTCCTTCAGAGATGATGAACACGAGGACCTCACGTCCTCTCGTGCCCTCCCTGCGCGACCTGAACATTTAATTGGCTCAGTTCTCCCTACCTGGGGGACTCGGAGACGTCTTCTGGGCTTCAATCTGTGTGATCCCACTCGTTTCCGCAATGACGATCTCCCGCTTATAGTCTCGACTGGGATGAGTTATCGCCGAGGTGACCTCCTCCATGGTGGCGAATAGGTAGAGTGTGGTGATGCTCCGCCGACCAGTTGACCGATCTATCCATCTTCTTATTCAGTCGTCTCCAGCGCACGAGATCTACTCACCATGCTTCCGTGGCCGGAGAAAGATTCCTCTCTCCGATGGAGAAGGAATAAGCGAACAAACCAGCCTGCAGGTCTCTTTGATTCCCATCATGACATCTTTAAGGTGGACCCAAGATCTGGACTTGGACCCGTTCACTCCACGGAGCACGAGCTCTTCTTAATCAACGGCAGGACATCCCCCCCCGCCTTCCCTCTCAGTACCTCCCTGGTTCGCTGTCCCCTGCCATTTGCTCAACGAACCCCCCCGGTCACAGCCCCGGCCATCTCGTGGGAACTCCGCCATCTCCGGCCCCGCAACGTGTGACCATTTTTTAGTCACCACCGGTCCATGGGAGAAGCCCTTGGCCGCTATGCGACGGAGCTGATCAAGAACAAAATGGCGAAGGATGTAGACAGAAACGTGGGATGGCGGCGTGGTCTGGTACAATTATTGGTCACGGGTGGGGGAGACGGCGACGAAGCTCCCATCTTAGCCGCACTCTCCTTGCTGTCTCCTCCGTCGAGCACCCTTTCTTCGTCGCTAAAATGTCAACCTGACATTAAACCCAAACCCTCCTAAGAAAGAGTTCCACAAGCTAATTAATGAAAATCTCCCTGGAACTATATGGAAGGCTCCAAGGAATCCGGTCGTGGACACCTCCACGAGCGAGGCGAATCGATTCGAGACCAGGCCCAAGGGTGGGTGTGTCTATCTCCGCCCGCTATCTCCACACGGGTCGTCCTCTTCCTCTGCGAGGTCCCGTCAGCTCTGCTCACTGATAAAATAATTAAGTACAAGCTTTAGATACGCCGGACGTCGTCCCCATGGAAATCAACAAATTATAATTCGACGGGTGGTGGCGGCACTCGGGGATAGTAGATGGAGACAACGCGGAGGCATTGCCCGAGAGGCTGGAAGGCTAGTCACTTTCTGCATGTCGAGGAATCTCTGAAGCACCGTCACCGGGCGAGTCTTGGATCCTTCCACCCTCGGACTCAACTGGGAGCATGTGACGGGGAGATGAGGAGGATGGCAGGGGAGAAGAGGCCATAGAGAGGAAGGACCCACCCACCTCTTGGGCCCAATCCGTGTGACTGTGTCCGCCTGTGTCCGCCTGTGTCCGCCTGTACCATATGGAATCTAATCGGACCATGTACCAGGGTCATCATGTTTACATAATTCCCATCTCTCTCGAGATCAACGAGAGATTGAACCGGTTCTTTGCTAGAACGCCGAGGCGGTCTGCTCCACCCCAAAAGCACAGAAGCCATACCGGCACAGGGTGCTTCTACTGAACATGAATCGAGACCATTCTGAATCAAAAGGCACAATCATGTCCTCTCTCTCTCTCTCTCTCTCGCTAGACGGAAAGGAAGAGGCTGGGTGGGGTCGTCGGAGCTTTTCGCTTTTCAGTCACCACTGGAACTTGGCAGCGACAAGGACTTGCTCGTAGAGTTGGGCGGCATGATCCCAGCTGAGGTCCTGCGTCATCCCGCGCCTCTGCAGCCCCTCCCAGCTCTTCTTGTAGTTCCAGAAAGTGTTGAAGCAGTTGCCCAAGGCGTGTATCAGCTTCCCAGGTTCCGCTCGGTCGAAGGTCCACCCGAGCCCGGTCTCCTCGAAGGGGTTGAAAGGCAGCACCGTGTCCCTCAGCCCGCCGACCGCGTGCACCACTGGCACAGTCCCGTACACCATGGCATAGAGCTGGTTCAGCCCACACGGCTCAAACCTCGACGGCATCAGCAGGATGTCGGCGCCGGCCGTGATCCGATGCGCCATCTTCACTGAGAACCCGACCCAACTCCGGACCTTGTCGCCGTACTGGCCCTGGAACCCCCGCACCATGTCTTCCAGGTCCGACCTCCCCGTGCCCAGCATCACCAGCTGCATGTCCTGGCTGGCCATCCAGGGGATGGCCTCCGCGATGATGTCCACTCCCTTCTGGTGGTCCAGCCGCCCGATGAAACCAACGAGGGGCACCTCCGGCCGGACGGGCAGCCCCAGCTCCCGCTGCAGCCCCGCCTTGCACTGCGCCTTCCCCTCCTGGACCGTCTCCACTGTGTAGTTGGTGTAGCCGTCGGACTGGAGGTGCACGTCCACCGCCGGGTGCCAGTCCTCGGTGTCGATCCCGTTCACGATGCCCCGGAACTTCCAGTCGTTCTCGCCGATGATCTCGTGGAGGCCCCAGCCGCCCTCCGAGGTCTTCAGCTCCCACGCGTACCCGTGGCTCACGGTGACCACCTGATCCGCCGCCTTCAAGCCGGCCGCGAAGATGTTGAAGTGCTCGCCTCCCACTGGGTCGTACAGCTTGAAAAGATCTATGTAATGGCCGGGGAGATCTACAACACCGAAGTCCTCCAGCGGGCCGCGCCCCTGCATTTTTTCAGATCGGCCGCACATCAGAAGATGCATCAGTTCCAGAGATCAACAGTGAGCTATCTACAGTTCTAGCTGATGGGGGAACCACCATTAACGAATCTTCACCGCGCCCATCAGTCATTCGAGGGTTCAGTGTTCTCCGATATATGAGGGCTTATCAGTAATCCCCCCCATATCCATGGGTTTATCATAACACGGGTAGAGAGAGAGAGAGAGAGAGAGAGAGAGATGCTTTGTTCGCTCCAACAAAATAAACAAACGAAAAAGCTTTTAAAAACGGACCTGATGAGCGATGTTGTGTACGACGAGAACGGACCGGGTGTATTTCATCATACCATTGTCACGATAGTAAGCCTTCAGATAAACAGGCAGCAACGCAGTATGCCAGTCATTAGCAATGAAGACCAGATTTCCATCACCATAGCAGACTCCGCCACATGGAACGTGCCAAGGAACCTGCGCAGATAAATCCCACTAAATTGCAATAAATCCCAACTTGCAGTAAAATGTGGCACCACCTTTGTGAACCATGGTATGATGAATATGGCCCTAAAGATCTGTCAAAGACAGATATTTTAAAAAGAATGAAAAGGCCTTGCTGTCTAAACTGGGATGGATGTACGATTGAGAGCATAGAACTGTGGAACGTCTACGGCTTCAGACAATATGATATATATAGCTAATTGAGCTTTAAACATGATAGAGAGACTCAATAGCACATCCTGTGCTGTGATCGTTGAACTCTTTCATTGTCTACTAAAGCACACCCTTTTGATGGAGGACAAAGCAGGGGAAAAATAGAAAAAAAAAACAAAAAGGATTAAGCACCTCGACAGCTGCCTTGCTCAAGAGAACCATTCGTTTCAATATGTCCTGCACCCAAAGCAAAAATACAAGAGGAATTGACAAGTGGGAAAGAAAAAAAAAGAAAGAAAAAGGGAGGGGGGGGGGAAGGGAGGGGCAAAAGAAGCGAGTTCAATGAGACATTAAAGGAGAAGCTTACCACACGGTTCCCCTCATATATGGCATTCTCACGGTGGCGAAAAACCGGACTATCCATGAAAACGAAATCCACGCCATCAATGAAGGCGTGATGAAACGTTACCTCCATGTCCTATTTAATGAATGAAATAAGGGGTGGGTTAAATAGATAGTACGACATTGAAAGTGCACTACTCAATGTGACACTTTACCTGGCCGTCCACCTTATAATACTTACGAACACCTATATCTTGAGGTTCAGAGTAGTTTCCATACCGGGGTACCACAACCTTTCAAAGGAAGAAGAAGACAAGGAAAAAAAAAAGGGTTAATGTGACCTTTCGGTTACCTAAAGTAGCTCAGATAAATTCCAACTTGAAATTGACCAAATCTTCATAAACTTGATAAAATCATAGACAGTATCTAGACAGACCATAAAAATTATAACCGCTTAGCCATATGAAACAAATAAAAGGAAAGATGTGGGTACCATAACTCTGTGGCCACGCCTCGCCAAAGCCTTTGGTAAGGCCCCCGCAACATCTCCAAGCCCACCTGGAAGGAGTCAATGTCACCATAGATAAGGGATAGATTCAGAAAAAAAATGACCATGGATCTGCAAAACGATAAGAAATCAGACATCGACTAAAAACATTCTGCAGTTTTGATAAGAAAGTGATTACCAGTTTTGGACCAAGGAGCACATTCTGCAGCTACCAAGATGATGTTCATAACATTTTCCCCAGCCAAGGGGGGGGGCTTCAGATTTTCTTCCTCAGGAGCCACATCCACTTCATCATCCTCACTGGCTTTGTTTTTTTCTTGGGACTCCTCGAGTTGATCATCTATAGTAGAAGAATTCAAAACGGTCGTATTTGAAGATGGCGTTGCCTCAGATTTAGAAACCTCCAAACTGGCTTCTCTGATCAGCCCAAGAGATTCTGCAATCGAGGTTTCTTCACCAACCGAGATTTCTACTTGGCCATTCTGATTCGAGTAAGAAAGATTTATATCACTCTTATTGGGTCTCCCACTAGTTGAAGATGAATATGAATCTTGGGAAGAGCCATCACTTTCACTATAGGCCACAGTACTTCTTCCTGTGTTGCTAGTGCCTTCTTTTGTTGAAGAGACAACTTTTCTCTTCTCGACAATCTGGAGAAAACAAAGGTCATTTTATAACTCAGACAAATTAAAAAGATTCAGTAGAACATCAAAATCAATAAATCAGACTTTCTTATAAGTAGCTAAGTATCAGATTTAATTAACACTTAGCTAGACAAGTATAAAAATTTTAATTAAATTCTGGATAAAATAAATCAGCAGTCCTGAGTGTCTCAATGAAAAGATGATGAAACATCTGTTCCAAACAAGTTCTCGATAAATACTTTTATCCGTTTTTCAAGTTAGGTAGATGAAATCAATTGGCTGGGCGATCTAAATGAAATTGAAGAATTCTAGGGTATTTTACGTTTCTATGGTCCAAGGTAAAGGTAAATTAGCTTTTATGATCATAATACATATTTTTCTCATCATTGAAACTTTGAGAGAAAGGAGAAATCTATTCATATCATGAAAATTGCAGTTCAAATTCGCTGAGTGAAATGTACACTACTTTAGAAGCTAAGGATGCTGACGACCAACACCTTGTAAGGGCATCCATTCATTCAGAACAATTATCTTATGGATAAATACGCAAATAACCATGTATCACCTTGAGACTCAATAAAAATAAAACGTTAATGGCACGTTTTGATAACTTTTCTAGTGAATCATAAAAGGGGAATCGAAACACAGCTGCATAGAAGAACATGCACATATCACCTGATCTAGAATCCTTAGTCGACACAGAATTATAGCACACATAAATATAGAGACTTGATTCATACGGGAAGTTAATAGTATGCTCAGATAAGTTTTATAAGGAACCATATAAATATCGACCCTCAATTATAACAAATCCATTATACAGCACAACAAATGTGTCCCCTATAGAAACAGAGCCGCACCCAAGCACGTGCACATACCAGCAGATCTAGAATCCTCGGTTAGTGTAAAATTACAGAAATTGGGAATGCAAGTCTGCTATTACACTCTCTAATCTCATCACAACATGATGCCAAAATCAGGATTAAGGCAGTGATCTTGCTGGTCATTTCCATTTCGGATTATCATTCCTTAAAAGATTATTTGTCCAAAAGCATAATTATAGGTAGTATTCTAAAGATTCCATTAAATATAAATATTTATATATATTTCAGTCAGAAGGTACATGTCCTTCTCCATCAACCTGAGGTTACCTTAATGGATTCATCAACTATCCAATTGAAAGGTACCAGTATATGGTATTAAAAGGTTGGGAAAGTGATGATAAACACTAGAAAAAAGTTCTTGAAATTAAATAGGAAAGCTCGAACGTATTGTTGCCATGTCAGGCTTGGAATTCTTTTTGAGAGAGTAAAAATTAATTATGAAGCATCATACAAACGTAGTATCAAACCTTGGGAAGGACTAACAAGCTCAAAAGAATGTTTAATAAACCTAAGTCAAAAGAGAATCTCTACAACCTTCTATAATCTTATTGCCGACATGAAGATGCTTTGGATGGTACGGGAACCTTTCTACAGCTGCCAGAACGCAAATATAATTATAAATTCCATGCTTCTTGATCATACCGTTACAACAATCATAAAACTTCTAAGCTTACCCTGGATTGATAGATGAAGAAGAAGAAATGGGCCCAAATTCAAATATCATTCCTACTGAGTTAGTTGAATAGATCACAGGATAATCAGGCATGAGAAATCGAATATTATAGTTTCAAATGTGCCCGAATGACTAATTCATTTCCTCCAACAGCAGGATGTGATGTGCTAGTAACGCAGTTAATAATAGTTTATGTGGCCACCGATCTCCCTGGTAGACTCAAATTTTCAAGGAGAAATGGCTCTCCTATTAGAAATCGTTCAGGAACTGGTATTAAGGGGACAAGAAGGCAATTCCTCATATGACAGTTTCTCTGCTGGAGGCAGCAGCCTAAGGAATTAAGCTTATTCTGGAATGAATATCCAAAAGGGCCACAAAAATCCTTCAAAAAAACAGGGCAAGAGGAAAGGACGGCAAGCAACCTGTTCAAGCAGGCTCTTCTGCGCGGCAAGAGCCTTCTTGCTCTTCTCAATGGTCGCCTTAAGCACCTCGTCACCGCCAAAATCTACATCGCTCACACCGCCATCGCCAGAATCCTCTCCCTCAGCAGAACCTTTCCCGCCGAGCGCCGACCGACGCACATCTATCCCCCGCCCGCTCCGTGTAAAACCCAACTGGCCTTGTCCGGTGCCGCCCACTCTCAGAGACGGTAATGTACCAATGTGAAGGTTCAGATGAAGAGTATTGGACCTGCAACGGGTGATCGTATGGAAGCCGGCGGATCGCAGCTGCCCGTGGCTTCTGTGAACGCAGGAACACTTGTCGTTCGACGGCTCGAGGAAGCAAGAAAGAGGCCCAGCTCTCCCCAAAGAAGCCATTCCTGCGCTTCCCTCTTGATCCTCGCCTTCACCCGGTCGCCGGCGGGGTCGAATCAGAAGGGCTTCGCGCCTCAGGGTGGTTCGTCGTTGAGGTGGAATCCCGAGGAGGAGATCTGCTGAGAGGGGGAGACGAGAAGAATGAGCAACGAACGACCCGCGTTTTCTTGTCCACTGGCTGGCCTGAAGCGAACGGGGCCCCACAAGGAGCTATGAGCGAAAGGGAGAGTGGAGTTTGAGGCGGAGATTAACCAGCGGCTGAGGCCACGGACTTTTCAAAGGATTCTCAGGATGACGATGATCATCATCAGAACGAGATGATGCCCTGAGACAAGAGAGAGACAGAGAGAGACAGAGAGAAAGAGAGAGCGAGAAAGATAGATAGAGAGAGACAGAGAGCGAGAAAGATAGAAACGGAGAGTATGTGTGTATGTGCGAGAGAGAGAGAGAGAGAGCAAATGAGAAGATAATCCCTGAAAAGGACGCCGGAGACAAACGTGGTAATTAGAAGAATCAAAGAGATGGGGCACTGGAATCTCTCACTGCTGGAAGAGAGATTTGACGAAGTAGAGTGAGAGAGAGAGAGAAGAGGTGTGGCCATCGGATGGCGGTGGTGGGGCAGCCGAGGACCACCACCGCTCTCCGATGGAAAACTACAACGACGACGGCCATCACCCTGTCCTCGCCGGCTTCCGGCCGGGTGTCACGATCGACCATTTGTCGCATGGATCCAAATCGAAGGCGTGCCGCCAAATCTGAGGGCCACAACATGGACGCCTGAGATTTCTCTCCGCCCATTTCTCCCCCTTTCCATTGGCCACTACTACACACTGCGTCCTCTCCTCCCGAAGCAGAGAAGAGAGACTGGGGACTGCAAGCGGGCCACCACCATTGCCAGCCCCACATCCCTTCCCCGGCCCCCCTCCCCGACGGACGGATGAGAAGCGGGGGGGCTCTCCGCCATGGAAGCTCCACGTGTTTCAGAGCTTCAGATCTCCCCACCGGCATTTCTTGACGTTGATCGTGTCTGTGTTCTTGGGCCAGGTGGCCAACACACTCCGCGGGGCTGGCCCATTTAAACTGACTGGCCCGAGAAGAAGATCCAGCCACCCCCCCCTCTTCTCTCCACTGCTCAATTTTTTCATATAATATAATATAATATAATATGATAGTATATTAGATGCCGGGGAAAAGGGGGGAGTACCAATAATGCTCCAAATTTTCACATAATATAATATAAATATAATATAATATAATTGGATCGTTAGGATAGTATTCGGTGACCAAGGTGGAATCATGTAATCATGTAATAGGAAATGAGCACTTACTATTCTTAAAACTCGCTTATTATTCGATTTATATATATATATATATATAAAAGAAGGAATCTTCACTCTCCCCCTCCATAGAAAGAACGAAAGAACGAGAAAAAAGCCTGTAAAAATCAGCTTAAATAGCAAGAGCTCACCATGATTGCCTATCGAGAGAAGCAGATCCGGGCTGAGGCCCACTGAAAACGTCCGCAAACCACGGAGCTTGCCATGGCGGGTGTGCACACGTGGACAAGGGGAGGATGACGTGTACACACCATCGCCATGGCTAGGAGAAGGGGAAGGGGAGGAATTCCCCGCGGGCCCGGAGGACGTTCCCCCTCCCGATCTCCACCTGTGCGAGCTTCTGCCGGCACCATTCGAGCTGCTGGGTTGAGATGACCGACATCCGCAGGACCCTCGCCACGAGCTTGATGTCGATAGTGGCGAAGAGCGTCTCCATCCTCTCCGAATCGAGCTGGCGGGCCGCTGACCTGCTCCCTTGCAGCTTCTTCAGCTGCTTCTCCTTCTGCACGCATCACAGTGTTGACTATGTCAGACTTTCCCCACCCCCCCTCCAGAGTTTATCTGATCATGGATTGAGCGCGTTGACATCATTTTCCTGGAGTTCCCGAGGAGAAGGAAGAAAGGAGCTTCATCGGACGGGGATTATTGTATGACCAGCCCGGTTTTAAGGATAATTTCGTCCCATTTTCCATGTTTGTGGGCATTTCAGCTGTGCAGTTTTCCTACATATAAATGCTGAAAGAGAAAGAGAGGGAGAGAGAGAGAGAGAGAGATGGTAAGGGACATGGTGCTCTAGAGGGTGGTGGGGGTAGAGAGAGAAAGAATAGAGGGACTTTAAAAAGATCTAATTACACTCCCTCTCTCTCTCTCTCTCTCTACTACATTGACCGTGTTTTCAGCCGAATTTCAAACGAGAGAGAGAGAGAGATGGTAAGGGACTTGAGTGCTATAGAGGGTGGTGGGGATTGACCGAGTTTTTAGTCGAATTTTAAGAGAGAGTGAGAGAAGGGAAATGGTTGTATATTTTGTATCATCTTGACGGGGGTCATACTCGACGATAAAATCCTCTCAGCAAAAAAAATTCTCGGCCAAATCAGATGAATGAGGAAGAATAGAGCCGACGACATGACATGACGAGGTAAAACAGAAGGTTACTGACCTTGCGGAGCACCTTCTTGAGATCATCCAGCAGATTCAGATCCCTGGGATCCTCCGCCTGCGGGTCAACCCACAGCAGCTTCTTCAGTATCCCGCCGGCCCGGTGGTCGTCTCTCCGCAGGAAAGACCAGAAGACTTGGACGGCCTTCTCAACGGCGGCGACAACCTGGCGGGCCGCCGGCGTCCCGTCTGGCCTCCGCTCATCGCCTACGTACCCGCCAAGTCAAACCCATCACTCCGTAAAATCCAGCAAAAGTTAAATCCGACGTGTCTGTGACATGCTGACAGGTGTGCGACGTGTGTACGTAATACTCTACGGCCCAAGCAGCGGCACCCCATTCCTCTCTCTCTCTCTCTCTCTCTCTCTCTCGCTCGCTCGCTCGCTATCAGTCCATCTATGTATCTATGTATGTATCTATCTATCTTTACAACGGCGGGTATAAATCAGGCATGGTCTTCGTAGGGGTCGGACTAGAAGCGGGTCTATGGGACTTATAGTGCGGCCCCTTATAAGAACAGGCCTTTTCAAAGACGCCCGAACGGGCGTTAGGTTTGACATGGTTCGACCTATTGGCACCCCCCCCAGATTCCGCCATGCGCGTGAGATAATAAATGTAGATATGTATGAACGAGCGAGCGAGAGAGAGAGAGGAGGGAGAGGGGGGGTTAAGAACAACGGCATTGGCAAGGGAGGAGGCATCACCTGAGATCTCTGGAACTTGGAGGAACTTGGCATCGGAGATTCTCCCCTGAGAATAATTCCAGAACCTTCTTGTCTCTTTGTTTTCGTTCTCCATGTACCTCTCCAGCAAGACCACGAACCGTTGGAATTTCGAGATGGTGTTGGCGCATGGAACGCCCTGGCCGGCGCCGGAGGAGGACCCGGCGGCGGCGGCGACGAGGGCTTCAGTCGCCCTGCAGTACTGGCGATGGAGAGCCTCCCAGGACAAGCACGTCTGACTCACATAGACCATCTCCAGGCCATCCTCTATGCTCTTGAGCAGGGACTGGATGGACATCCCTTGGAAGGCTCTGATCCTCACCTCTACGTTCCTCAGGAAACTTGGATTCCCCGGCCGAATGTTCAGAATTTCACCTGCACAATTATGAGCGGTATCCATCATCAATCACAGACCAATTCAACGAAAGTTTGGAATCGATTGACCAAGTCTGGAGACGCACTCGCTCCTCGGGTCCTCTCGTAGTTGACTCGATCGAACCACTTCATCCTCTTCTCATATTCCTCGTGGTCGGCGTCCTTCTCTCTGGATGTTGCCGCCGGTAAGTTTTCGCCTAGCGGCGGATCCTCTTGGGCGGATTCTTCTTCGGACGCCTCGAGCTCTTCGCTGTCCCCATCTTCTTCCGGATCGAATCGCCTCTCGTCTTCTAATCGCCTGACGGGCACCGGAGGACACCACAGGACGTGATCTTCATGTCCCTTCTCGTCTTCTAGCCGCCTGACGTGCACCGGAGAAGCCCACGGGTGGTGATCCTCATCTCTCTTCTCGCCCTCTAGTCGCCTGACGGTCACCGGAAAATCCCTCGGGAAGTGATCCTCATCTCTTTCTCTCTCAAGAACTCCTTCGAGCCCTTTGGGATAGCTTCTGCTCCCCCTGCTTCGGATGTGGGGGAAGGTGAAGTCGCGGCCTGATTCTTCTACAGCGAGCCATTCCCTCCTCGACGACAGTTGGTAGGCGGCGAGGGAAGCAGCATCCTCTATGTCTTCTCCATCATCGCTTTCTCTCTCAAAAAAACCGCTAGGCTCAGCATTATACACCTCCTCTGCGTCCATTTCTGTCTCCGGCTCCAGCAAGAACGGCCCGCTTTCACTCGCAGCGGACGACGAGTCTCTCCTCTTCCTCTTACCCTTCTGAGGCCGTTCCTCGTATACCTCATCCGCGACACGATGATCAGAATACCTATTTTTATCGGGGACATCGATACTTACTCCCGGGAAGAACCTCTCATAGTAATCGAGCACGCTCCTCGGAGACGAGCCCACCCCCGCAGGGGCTCCGCCCCACCGTTCATGCACCACAGCGCTTCGCGTAGGATCTTCTGCTCCGGGCGCTTCGAAATACTGCTCCGCTTCGGCGGATTCGTCGGCTTCGTCGGAGACTTCGACGACATCGACGACCAACGAGACCAACCCGGTCGTCCTACTCCTCAACAGTCTGAAGACGAACAAGATCGCCCGGAAGACGACTCTGAACGGATAAACCAGTACGAAGATTACCTGTCCCACCAGGTACTTGCTGATCAGGAACAGCTCGCAGAACACGAGAAGGACGGGATGGACGAAGAAGCTCAGCTGATTCCATCTGGCGAACCCGTTGGGGATGAGGATGGTCCCGACGATGAACCAGCAGGACAGGAGCAGCCCCATCAGGCGGCCATGGGAGTGCCTTTCGCTGAGGTGAACGCATGGGAGACGGCGAAAGAGGGCCTTCAACCGTCTACATATAGAAAAGGGCTCCCTTATCGCCAATTCTCCGGGCGAAGAAGCATCGAGGAAGGACGAAGAGGAGGACTTCAAGACCCGGTCTCCGGTGAGTGATATCCGGGGTTTCGTTGAAGAACCGTCATCAATGAAGTCAGCAGTAGGTGAAAGTCATACTTCTATCCGTGCCGCTTAAGGGATTGAGTATCTAGTATTTCTTTTCTTGAATTGGAACAAGTCAAATTCTTGCTCACTAAGATTTCGTGTAATCATGCTCAACCTGTGGGCTTCCCCCCCCCTCTGTCTCTCTGCCCTGTCTCTCTGTCTCTGTCTCTGTCTCTCTCTCTCGTTCGCTCTATCTCTGACTCCCCCTCTTCGCAGCTCGCATTTAGCCGGAACTTTCGGGGGATGACTTTGATGAATGGGGTGGGCTCCCACGGCCCGGACAATCTCGCCCTCTAGTGGATGATGCCACTTCAGTACGCTTGCCTTTGTCAACCCAATATTTGCTTTGACTTTCGGGGCCAAATAGGATTACATGCAAAATTCCATGCATTAAACAGAGGTGATTGTGCTCGCGTACTTCCGCACTCCCGGTCCTTCCAAATTCTTGCACTGGTCTCATCTACGCCCCCGCTCGGTTGACTTCTCTCCGTCTCGATGCCTGTATAAAATTCGAGAGGAGATAGAGATGAAGACAGACAGAGATAGACAGAGATAGAGAGATATTTAGAGAGAGAGAGGTAGTTATATATATATATATATAGAGAGAGAGAGAGAGAGAGCTAGTAAATAACACAAATGGGTGTCAGGTCATTATCTTGGTAGGGTTAGATCCCGAATAAAGAAAGAAAGATGACGAGCGGCGGTCGTCGAGTTCGAAGGCGAGGGAGTTTATCGCGCTGACAGTTCCGTAATCCTCAAGGAACCTCGCATCTGCTCGCCATCCCCTGTACCATCAGAGGAAGAGGAGGAAGAAAGCTTGGTCGTCTTTCACGCAAAACCCTCAGGAGAGCCCTTTCTCTGTCCCTACGGAACACTGTGGGTGCGCTGATGGGTTCGATCCCTGGCCACGACCGTCAGAAACATGCATATAAATAGTGCTCTGGATTTGGAGAGCTCCTCCCTCTCTCTCTCTCTCTCGCTCCCCCCCTCTCTCTACACCATTTACAGAGGGAGAGAGAGAGAGAGAGAGGGAGGGAGGGAGGGGATAGAGAGAGAGAGAGGGAGGGAGGGGAGAGAGAGAGAGAGGAGGGAGGGAGAGGAGGGAGGAGAGGGGAGAGAGAGAGAGAGAGGAGGAGGGGAGAGAGAGAGAGAGAGAGGAGGAGGGGAGAGAGAGGGAGGGAGAGAGAGAGAGAGAGAGAGAGAGAGAGGGGAGGAGGAGGGGGAGGAGAGGGAGAGGAGGGAGAGAGAGAGAGAGAGAGAGAGAGAGAGAGGGAGGGAGGGAGGGAGGAGGGAGGGAGAGAAGAGAGGAGTGAGGGAGTGAGAGAGAGAGAGAGAGAGAGAGAGAGAGAGAGAGGGAGGAGGGGGGAGAGAGAGAGAGAGAGGGAGGAGGGAGGGAGGAGAGGGAGAGGAGAGGAGAGAGAGAGAGGGGGAGAGAGAGAGGAGGGAGGGAGGGGGAGAGAGAGAGAGAGAGAGAGGGGAGAGAGAGGAGGGAGGGAGGGAGGGAGAGAAGAGAGAGAGAGAGAGAGAGAGAGAGAGAGAGGAGGGAGGGAGGGAGGGAGAGAGAGAGAGAGAGAGGGGGAGAGAGAGAGGAGAGGAGGAGAGAGAGGGAGAGAGAAAGGGAGGCAGGGAGGGCGAGAGAGAGAGAGAGAGAGAGAGAGAGAGAGAGAGAGAGAGAGAGAGAGAGTTGACCCGGTCCGCCGGGCTGAGCCTCTCCGAGGCCTGAAGGGCTGCTGAGGGCCGACGACCGCACTTTTCTATTCCGTGTTGACTTTGCGGATGGCAGTAACCAGATGCGATGACTTCCAGACTTACCGGGAATAATTTACAGGCGTGACATCGCCGCAGGTCCCTTCATCTACAGTCTGAGTAAGATGAAGAAATCCGAGTCCAGGTGATGACTTCACCTCACGCGTTGGATCGTGAGGAGGGCGGTGGAGGCCGCACTGTTCCTGACGTCTTTACCGTCCCCATCGCCACGGTGGGTAAGAGTCAACGGGGAAGGCGGACTTCATTAGAATGGGCGGTGGCGGGGAAGTTGGGCTTTTGGGCCGCCAGCCATTCATGGCTGATTTGGCCCGTTGGTTCGTGCCAGCCTAATAAGCCCATTAGGTCGGCGGGGATACATTGTATCGACTGGGGGCCAAGGGGAATCCACGTGTCGCGCTCTGCGCGGCCGCCGAAGCTCATCCACACGCGAGGCTGGGGGGGTGTCGTGTCCGAACAGCAGCCACCCGAAAAGAAAAAATAGGGAGCGAAATATCTTCCTTCTCCGGAAAATTTCTAAGAGATTCCGAGGGCAATCCCCCACTTTATCCTGAAGAGATCCTGTCCGTCGATGTTTGTAGATCCGACGGTCACGACGCCCGAAATCCGAAGTCCCCCCTATCCAGAGGGGCAGTATCTTAAAAACCCCGATCGATCGATATGAAGACTACTGAAGAAGCTCGAAGCTCAAGCTGAAGCAGCAATGGCGGCCGCCGCCCTCTCCTCCGCCGCCACGGCCACCCCGGCCCGCCGCCATGCCGCGCTGCCGTCCTTCGCGGGGCTCCGCCGCGCACCGAACGCCGAGAGCCTGCAGCTGCCGTCCTCTACCGGGCGGCGGGGGCGAGGGCGGGCGGCGCTGACCGTGCGGGCCTCCAACAACCCGAAGCTGCCGGCGGGACGGCGCCTGCGGGTGGCGGTGATCGGCGGGGGGCCGGCGGGGGGCTGCGCGGCGGAGACGCTGGCGAAGGGCGGGGTGGAGACGGTGCTGATCGAGCGGAAGATGGACAACTGCAAGCCCTGCGGGGGGGCCATCCCGCTGTGCATGGTGGGGGAGTTCGATCTGCCGCAGGACATCATCGACCGGCGGGTGAGGAAGATGAAGATGATCTCCCCCTCGAACGTCTCCGTGGACATCGGCCGGACCCTGAAGCCGGACGAGTACATCGGCATGCTCCGGCGGGAGGTTCTCGACAGCTACCTACGGGAGCGGGCGGAGAAGAGCGGCGCCACCCTCGTCAACGGCCTGTTCCTGCGCATGGACAAGCCCGCCGGCCCCGGCGAGCGCTACCGAGTCCACTACAACAAGTACGACGGCCGCGCCGTCGGTGAGCCGGTGACGCTGGAGGTCGACGCCGTCATCGGCGCCGACGGGGCCAACTCCCGCGTGGCCAAGTCCATCGGCGCCGGCAACTACGAGTTCGCCATCGCCTTCCAGGTACCCGAATAAAAAAAATGGAACTTTTTCTCTTCTTCGCCGATTTGGGGGGCGGATTTTTTTCAGATCTACAGGTGGGTGGGCACTGAGGTTTTGGCGCGTGGGGGCAGGAGAGGATGAGGATTCCGGCGGAGAAGATGGAGTACTATGAGGAGAGGGCGGAGATGTACGTGGGGCTGGACGTGTCGCCGGACTTCTACGCGTGGGTGTTCCCCAAGTCGGACCACGTCGCCGTCGGCACCGGCACTGTCACCCACAAGGGCGACATCAAGCTCCTCCAGGAGGCCACCCGCAACCGCGCCGGCGACAAGATCGACGGCGCCGTCACCTTCCGCGTCGAGGCCCACCCCATCCCCGAGCACCCCCGCCCCCGCCGGTAAGCACCCACCCACCACCCCTCTCAACCCTCTGAACCCTGAACTGACTGGGTTCAGGTAGCTCTCCTGAGAATCGGGAATCTGAGAGAGAGGGGAGAGAGAGAGAAAGTGGGAGAGCTGCCTCCCTCCCCCACTTCTTCCAACCCCCTGAAACCTTAACTGACTGGTTCAGCTGGCTCGCCTGAGAATCGGGGATCTGAGCTGAGAGCTGTGTCGTTGTGTCTGACTGCGCAGGGCGGTGGACCAGGTGGCGCTGGTGGGGGACGCGGCCGGGTACGTGACCAAGTGCTCCGGCGAGGGGATCTACTTCGCGGCGAAGAGCGGGCGGATGTGCGCGGAGGAGATCGTCAGGGGGTCCGAGAATGGGACGAGGACGATCACAGAGGCCGATCTCCGCCGGTACCTGGCCAAGTTCGACAAGCTCTACTGGCCCACCTACAAGGTGCTCGACGTGTTGCAGAAGGTCTTCTACCGCTCCAACCCAGCCAAGGAGGCCTTCGTGGAGATGTGCGCCGACGAGTACGTGCAGAAGATGACCTTCGACAGCTACCTCTACAAGCGGGTCGTCCCCGGGACCCCCCTGGAGGACCTCAAGCTCGCCGTAAAGACCATCGGCTGCCTCGTCCGCGCCAACGCCCTCCGCAACGAGATGAACAAGATCGGCATCTACTCGTGAGTTGAGTCCCCCGTCTCTCCCCGCCCCCCTCAGCCATCCAGTGCAAGAAAGGTAACCCCCCCCCTCCCCCCGCGCCCTTCTCGTCATTTGCCTGTCACTCCAGCGGCCGCCATGAAAATCCATCCTCTACCTTTGAGGTGAAGGACGATTGTGGGGAGGAGGGAGGGGGCTCGGCCTGAGGGGCCAGCACGGACTTGCCCACCGACTATCCTTTTGGCTAGTAGCTGGAAAGAAAAAGGCCTTGTTTCTCTCTCTACTGTGTCGCCGTCGTCGTCTTGCAATCGACGCAGACCATCCGACGAGGGACGAAAACTATGTATTTAATGCTCGCTCAGTCTGTCACCTTCGTCCGTCCGTCGTCTCTCTCCATATCAAGTTGACTTCCGGTGCCGGAAGCCGAGGCATCGCCGCCGCCGCCCAACCGGGTACTCAGTGAAGAATCCGGTGCTCGGTGGATTAAGCATGGGTAAGAAAGAAATAAAAGGACGAATCTTCCTCCCGCCATTGCGTCCGAACCCATCGTCATATCTACAAAGATCGTCTCCCTCAGTAAGATACAGGGCCTCCATGGGCCCCCTCTCCTTTACACAGGATTTCCCGTCTCCACCACCATGATCGCCATTAATACATCCTTCAAGGTTAGCGACGGCACGGGTAACGGTGGAAATGAATCACCGGCGGTCCCGCCCGACTGCGCCACACCAAAATTGCTCAAGAGGGGAACAAGGGGGCCATCAAGTGACCCCCCCCCGCCTCCTCTCCTCCTCTCTGCCGGCGGCGGCACCGTCACCGCTCGCCACAGCACGTTGGGAGGCGAGTCTCTTGCAGCCTCTGCCACAGGCACAGCATGTCTCTCGGCCCCTGGTAGTGTGCCACAATGTAGTCGGGCTCGCACCCCCCGCTGTAGATCCTATCATCATTCACGTACCGGATGGCGGCACCTTCCTTCTGCATCTCAGAGACCCATATCCCCATCGCGACGTCCTCCAGCTTGAACATCTGGCGAAATCGGCAGGCAAAAAACCAGGGAGTTAGTTGGGTGGAACGAAATAGGCAGATAAAAACCAGGCGGCCAATTCGGTGGAGCGATCGTCCATATTTGTCCGCCACCGTGGTTAACCGGGTGAGGGGGGGGGGAGGGGTCTTCATCTTTACCTTGAGTTGACCGCTCCGGTGGCCGCGGTGGACGTACTCCGCGACGTCCTTGGAGACCACGTAGCCAGGGCCGTGCGCCCATGGAGGGTATTTTTCTTCCGGCCATTCCTTCATTCATTTCAAAGAGCGACGGCGGCGTGAAGATTATACAAGAGCAGAATGAAAAAAAAAAAAAACGAGAAAAAAGTCAACTTTATCAGGCATGTTGGAGCTCTACCTCGTGGGTTATGTACCATTTGCTATCGGCGCTCCTTTGCGGCCGAGAATCCGAGTCGACACTGCCGAACAGAAGCCCACGGGTCACATTCCCCTGGTGCAACGAGCTCAGGATCTCATCCACGCGCACAAAGGAATCGTCATCTGCTTTCATGACGAACTTGGCGGCCACAACTTCGGTCTGTCGAAGCAAAGCAGGCCAGGAGTGAGTTACTCGGGCTTCCACCCAAGTCAACGGAGGACGGCGGGGGGGTGGATGGGAAGAAACACGGGCAGCCTCAAGAAATGTGCAGACCCCGAAGATGCAGATGGCTATGGACTTCCAGGTGATGAGTGAATAATAATCCACAAACGGCATGAGCTGGACGTCCCCATACGCACGGGCTTCGCTCCAGAGCTCCTCATTCACCATCTGGTTCTTGTGCTGCCCAGGGGACCCAAATTGTTTTGCCAGAGCAGTCAGAAACACCCGGAGAAGAAACAGTTTCTTGCAGAGCGCAGGAGAAAAGAAGAGCGAGAAAGGGCCAGAGGAGGCTCACCAGGCCAACAAAGAACCGGACTGCAACTCTTCCAGATTTCACCGCATCAAACTGCATCCACGATCTCCTGACGGCCATCCTGCGTTTGAAGTTGTTCGCTGTGGAAACCACGCCGATGAACAGGCTCAGTGGCTTACGAAGGGGCAGAGGGGGGGATCTGAGAATCTTAAAGTCCGCGACATGCTCCAGATCCTCCGACGTCGGAAGACCAACGGACAGAACAGATATTGCCTTGAAATCTCCCGAGATCCGCACCTCGCTCACAAGCCAGGGCTCCAAGCTCTGTCACCACAAAGAGCGTCAGCCGCCAATCCAGCAGTCATGCCAAGCCAACCTCTCCCACGGGTCGAACCAGAAGATGTGTGAACCAGTGAAGAATATGGTCTGGGTGGTTGAGATGCAGATACCTCGCGGTAAGCAAATGAAGTTATGTGCTTCCCATCAACAGTCATCTGGATTCCCTCCGCCCCGACTCGCAGAGTGGTGATTGCCAGATGTCCCTGTCTGAACGGAAAGAAAGGTCCGCGCTTGGGCAGTTCGCTGGAAGCAGAGAACGCCCTCGAAGCTTCAGAAGCTTTCCTCGGCGTGGGCACCGGCATCTCATCTTTGCCCACCACTTGACTGCACTTGTCTAGATTATCCACTGGAAAGGGTGCAGAAGAGACCGACAGATAGAGCCCGAAAGCCAGAAGAGACTCAAATGTCAGTGGGCTATAATTCATGGGGATATACATATTCGGATGGAAAGAAGCGCCATCAAGAACTGGTTTTTCTTGGAAGACGGACAAAACGGGGAAGCGGGGATGGACCGGTACCTTTCTTGTCATCAGGAGTGGGAGAAGGGCAGCGTTCCTCGGGGCCCCAGTCGTTGGCTGGAGTCCATGAGTTCTGAACGATTACAGGATCATCGGTGGCCTTGTCGCCCATGAGACGGACGTTGCAATGCAGGACAATCGGGGGCTCCGGGTCGCCTGGAAGTGTGGCGCCCATCAAGTCGATCCTAAAATCACCTAGAAGGCCAGTAGGTGTGCCGATAACAGTAATAGAAGAGCCCTGAACCAGGCCGCAGGGGATCTTCAGCTTGAACGAACTGCCATTGACTGCCCAGACATCCATTCTTCTGATGGAATATGGGCACTGCTTCTCCCTCGACTTCTGGGTTCCATTGGCGGCTTCCAGTCGCTTTTTCTTGAGGACCTCATGCACCAGGTTTCCCCATGTAGAAGTAGCTTCCTTGATGGCCTCCATGGCATTGGGCAGGCCTCCAGGATGGTCAACGAAGTGTCTGAAGCGGCTCCATGTCTGCAACGACCGCTGCTCCTCCTCCGAAAAATTCTGCTTCCTGAACAAAGAGAAGACTATTTTCTGGGTTGAAATCAGTTGAGAGCCTGTTTCCGGATTTTGCACAGCCGGCAGTCCAGTCTCACTCCTCCAGTGTAGATAATCCGACGCATTGCGGAAGAGAGGGTTTGATATCAGCACCTCTGCGAGGGGATTATCCACAGCAGCATACCTCAGAACAAGGAAAACGAAGAGGCACGCTATCACCCCAATTCCGGACCATCTCCTTATCTTCAAGCATCTAAGGCCCATGATCATGGCCGTGGGGAGGTCACAGATGATAGGGATGGGCGAGATTCCGGCCCGCCGAGCTTCAGAGGTTCATAAACATGGCGCCGTATTCGTTGCATTTGAGGGGATAAAGGCGAATACGTCGTCAATGTTGGGCCAGACCAAGGAATCTTTCCTATTAATCACCTAGTCAGCTGCTGTCGCCGCCGCAATCTCCACAGCAGGTAGGAAGAAGTGGAGTTCCTCATCAAATATCTGGAGGCGACAGCGCAGCGTATGAGGGTTCCCATTCCTACGAAAGAGCATCGAATAGAAACTAGCTTAGAGAGCATCAATTCGAGCCCTTGACAGATAAAATCACGCCCGCGGGCGAGCAGGACAACCAGGGAAGCGATGGCGGATCGAAGAGGGGAAACGGAGAATCGAAGAGGATGAGCGATTGAGAATCGAAGAGGGTGCCGTTTGTGGATAGATTATCGAGCGGCCATGAAATTGTGCCTTTGAGCGGCCGTGATCCCGCGGGCATTTTCAAGGGGAGTTACATTTCTCCGAGGATGAAGTGGAGATGGCCGTGCTCCTCGCGAACCCCACTTTCGGCATGACCCAGAACGGCATATTCCCGTTCATTCAAATTAATCCGGTGGCGCCACTCGGGTCGAACTGAAATTCCCCCACTCCTGATGCGTCTAGCACCCGATGAACAGCCATGTCTCCGATGGAGCCGCCGATAGCGACGGGAACGACCGAGCCCAGAAACTCAAGGCATCAGCAGCAGGCTCCAGATGCAGATCTAACTGAAGGAGCCCTCTGGGAGAGGAAAAGCAGCGGCAGCGCCAGCCGCCGCGAAAGAAGATCCAGAGGGACGGCGAGGACCATAGTTGACGCTCGGAAACAGAAATCCCGGAGCCCAGATGAACGAAATCCGAAACGCAGGAGCCTCCTCAAGGACAAGGAACGAGAAAAAAAAGCAAAAACAAAAAAAAACAAAAACCTTGGACTGCACACAAAGATAAAGAGAGATGGAGCACCTTTGGTTTCGCCAGCAGAAACAGAGAGAGCGAGAGAGAGAGAGAGAGAGAGAGAGAGAGAGAGAGGGGGGGGAGGGAGGGCTGGGGGAGGAATAGAACGAGTTCCTAGCCTGGCGTCTCCCGCCTCTTCTTTGTCTCTCCGAAGAAGAGACTTCGTTGGACTGCACGAACGGAAGAGAGAAATAATATAAAGAGGGAGTCACCGCACGGCTCCACAGGTCAGCAAACAACATCCCCCCCCCCCCCCAACCCCCCCAACCCACACGGCGGCTGTAACCTTCGACCCATCAAGGGGAGAGGGATAGAGAGGGACCCACAAACGCGCACAAGTCGAATGCCTCTCTAGCTTCTAATTAATTAATGTGACGGCGTCCAGATGGCAGCCTGGCTTTGACTCCTGCTGTATTCTCGTCTACCCATCCGTTTCTCCCTCATCAATGTGTAGTTCCCATAACTCTCTCTCTCTCTCTAAACTTAATTGAGCGGGTTTTAGTCTCTCTCTAATTAAAATGTCGACCAAACGTTGATAACGGCAGAAGGGTTCCGTCGTCCCATCGCCCGTTGAATCGGCTAGTTGAAGCCGTAGCATCCATCGTTTGCCTTTCGAAGGGCCGAATCCGGATAAGGATCAACTTTCGACTAGGAGGCCTTCGACAATTATACCCATCGTTGAGGCCTTCCACAATCTTGATGTATCCGTGGATACGACGAAGAAGCGTCTCTCGTGTGTGATCTCCTGCCGGAGATCGTCAATAAGATTATCTCGTCGTGCCGTTGACCTCAACTCAGCAGCGCAGTCCTTTCTATTTAGCTATTTTTGTCGAAACTCGTGCATTACAAAAAGGCTCAAGTGAGTTCTTCATGATCTCCCCGTCGTTGGATTCTCCCGCCCCCTCAATCCAACACTCAGACGACACCATTCCCCCCCCCCTCCCCCGCTGTAGAATCGTCGCAGACATTCATTCAAAAACCAAAGGGAGCCCCGATCAAGGTACTATGAGAGAAAGGGGGAAGAAGGAAGTCATAGGAGCAATATGGTTTGGTGATGGTGTCCCCGTGCCCAGACTCCCTCTTGTGGCCATCATGTACGCGTGGAGTTCCTGGAGAATGATCTATTGGGTCCTAGTGATCTCAAATGAGTTCTTCAGTGAGTATGCAGATTCAACTATGTAATATTTGGTTTTAGGAGCATCTGTCCCCATGTATTTTCCCTAACCCCATGAGATAATAAAGGGGGAAGTCGTCGCTTCTGCTAGAATGCGTGCGAGTATGGTGTGCGAGTATTGTCTATTATCCCCCCGACGGCCGTAAGACAATTCTCCATTGAAAGAACAGGATCCATATCCGACCTTAGAACATCAGAGCTAAGGTCTCTCAGAGCTACGTTAAATCTGGTGTGCCCCTCTATTCTCGCCTCCCTCTCCCTCTCTTGTTCTGTATCTCTCGTGGTGCGTTTGCATTAGTCTTCCCCGGACAACTAGAACCCTAAGAATGATGTACCCTCGATAATTGAAGAAATCTCAGCTCTGAAGCAAATGATGGAAAAACTTTAACTTAAATTAGAAACCAAGCGGGCTATCTGAGCTTCATGGAACATCACCTACAACTCATTAGGGCTGCTTACATTCATCTCCTAAGAAAAAGTAATTATTCTTGAATACTCATGGATGAGCAGCCCGAGTAGATCATCTTCCGAGTTAACTTGTCCCGCAGGTTGACTTGTTTCGTCTTTGACATGCTATAAAGCCAGAGTAACGGTGTTGCGTCGTAATTTCAAGGTCACCACATAACTAGCTAATCCAAAAAGGACGTCAATTGACTTGTCAAAACCAAGGGTTGGGTCAATCCAGGTGGAGCTATGTTATTAATATGGCTTGGCCTCTCAAACTGCCCATTAATGGTCATATTTAACACAGCAGGGAGAAGTCATCATCTGGGAGAGGGAGAAATGATCCGTCTTCTAACCGATTCTCATGGACGAGAACAACCCATTTGTGGGCAGAGCAGGTGGAATGAGAACGACTTGATAATATCTGAAGCGGTTTGAGAATATGGAGGAAACAGCCTATTTGACTATTGCTTATCGAAATGGCCCACACGTGACACCTTTCTTGAGGACATTGACATAAGACGCATTTCTCAAGATCATCCCAACTGACTATAAATGAAGGGCCCCTCTCCTCACTAGAGTATTTCATTAGAGAGAGCTTAAGAGTGAGTTACAAGGAGAGATCTCATGTTTGGTTTGTGAATGCTTTGAAGACAGATTAAGGATTTATTTATTGGGTTCTGGATGATAATTTTTTGTATTCATTTCTCATCTAGCAAAGCTTTCATTGTCTACTGTAAATATAAGAGGCCAATCTCTAAACAACTTAAAGATTTCTTGTGTCAGTATTTTTACTGTGAGTGGATCCTTTCTCTCTTTTTTACTTCTCATCATATAAATCATGTGAACATTATTTCACAACTTAAAATTAGACTTTTGCTCTAACAAATTAGTATTAGAGTTAGTGTTTTGTGTTTGATTTGTGTTCATAGTTGATAACATTTAAGTATTACATCAACCATGAAGTTTGGCACCGCAATATTCAATGGAAAGACGAATAACTTAAATATTTGATGGCTAAAAATGAAATCATTACTAGTATAATAGGGATTGAGCAAGGCTTTCAAAGACAATAAAGTCCTACTAGCTAAGTGGAAAGACTAAAAAGGGTAAAGTACATATAACATACTCTAGCCACAATTCGTCTAAGCTTAGTGGATAATGTGCTACAAAAAGCTATAGATGATGATATTTTGATGAAACTTTGGCTCAAGCTCAAGTTAAGGTATATAACAAAGTCTTTGAAAATTTTCTTTCATTCAAGTGTAACAAGTTGATTGACTATTCTAATCACTTCCATGCATTTCATATCCACCATTTTCAAGTCATAAGCTTTGCTGATCTCATTTTTGAATGTATGAAGGAATATTGAATATTGAGCTTTAAATTCTATAAAGTATAGTTATCACTTGTCTCCTACCATATTTTCAATTTGACCTTATGAGAGAAAAAATATGTGGACACATCATGATTCTATATGACTATATGTATGCATTTAGAAATGAGTCATTATGATACCTTTGTAGTTCTAATGTCTAAATGGCAAAGGTAATTATGAGAAATTGATGTAGCCCATTTAAGGTCAATATCAAGTGGAGTAGAAGTTGGAGTTAGCTCAATTACATAATTGAACTCATAACAAAACATGTTTTAGGACATGCCCATATTTAGATTTCTCTTTTCATATTTCCATTTTTAGCTCGTTGTATTTTTATTTGTCCCTTTTATTCTTTTTCTCTTTTTTATTCTTCTTCTCTTTCTTTTTTTTAAAATTTCATTTGAAATTAAAATTTAAATGCCTAATCAGTAGACTTCAACCTTTTTAAAGGTACCCTACGTAGCCTAAGAGGCATTCTAATTTTCAATCAATAAATTTTATGAGTTTCTTCCTCTCTAAGATAATCTCCATATGCTAGTGTACTTCAACATTTTTGGGCACTCAAAGAACCCACCTCTTTGATTTTTGGACTCAAAATCATACTTTTTGATTCAAGACACTTGTCCTATCTAACTTGTAGATTTAGGATGAATGACCATGACAAAAGTATGTTTTTTCAGTATTCAAAATGAGATTTCAGTCTCCACAATGTCAGAACTATTGGCAGCTCACTCAAGCCATGTGCTTTGCAAGTTTCACTACGTTAAGAATGAAGAAATATCAACTAAAAAGCAAATGATTAAAAATATTTTGGTTAAATCAGAGACCAAGTAGATCACCTTTGGCTTGAACATCAAAATGGAGGGAGGGCTGCTGAGATAGACCATCATTTACATTAGGTTGTTTGCGTTCATCTCCTCTCAATAAAGGAGCTAATGGTTCATGAATATGAATTTTGACTGTTAACTGCATGGATGAGCAGCTTAGGTGGATCACATCAGACTAACTAACGTACACATGAGCCCATTGGCTTGTAAGATCCATCGGTGAATCCATAAAAACTATAGCTTGTCATCTCAATCTCAAGGGTAACATTCACCATGAGAAGATTCCTAGGGGCATCAGAGAAATTTTATTAACGGTGAATCCATAAAAAATATAGTCTCAGAATACACTGTATCTGCAAGAAAACTATACCCGCAGCTCGGGGAAGCACTGCTGGTATAGTTGAGTTCAATGGAGGATCTTCATTTGAGAACCGGTGGGATCCCCTAGCTTACTAGCGGTGCCTATCCCCATTTGACGTGTGATCTCCATTATTTGACAGTGTCTATCACTATGGCGGATGCTTTCAAGAATTCTTCTTCTTCTGTAAAGCTCTCAGCTCGGCGTCTACCTTGGCCTGAACCTTCGCGTGGAACCCAGGGTACGGCTCGTAGGTGAAGAAACTTTGCAGAGCCTGTGTGGAGGGAAGAGCAAGAAGACGATCTCAGGGGTTGACCGCCGCCAAAATTTACGGCGGGCGAAGTCCATTACCTCCAGCAAGACGAAGAAGGGGGTCATCACGACTGTCTGGAAGAGGCTGTCGATCAGCGCCTGAGACTCCCCCTGAAGAAGACGATACCATCAGAGAAGAGCACTCAGTACCCGGGGCCATTCATTATCAACCCTTACCTCAAAAACCTTGTGGCCGACGAGCTGTCCGCTCCAGCCGAAGAGCTGAACCGCCAGTGATACCTGCCTCGAGAGTAGCAGACTTAAAGTCAACGTGCGACATGGACATTGCTCAGCGAACAACGCGAAGAATCTTGAGCAAGAACGTCAAACGACAGTTTTCCACCATGCAAGAATCAAGAACTAAAGAGTATTTCCACATGTCCAAAGGTGTCGACTTTAACTTCACCAAGCAGAATCTGCGGTGAGTTCTGAGGCATCCCAGAGGAGTATTCTACTGGTTCGATTCCCAGGCAAATAGTTTTCTTAAGTACGGCGAAGCCTCTCTGCTCTGCCTTCTTGGATGAGAAAGCAAGTCAACGAATGGGTCAAACGAACACGAGTGTGGGGGTCTGAAGAAGAGCCAAGTTTCCCACATTTATTGCTTCATTCTAAAAATCAGTGGAACAAATTTTCTAATGAGATAATCCATTCGAGAGGAAGAAAGTCTGAAAAAACTCGGGAAATTCATATGTTTTGTACGAGAAATAGGAAAAAGAGAGGGTAAAATTTACAACGATAAAATGAAACACACTAAATTTCAATATAAAACCGACCAAACACACCAAATGAAACAAACGATGGACAGAGACGAGAAACCAATCAGAAACCGACCAAACCTGCCAATGGAGAGGTAAGAACACCGCTTGACCTTCTCCCTCTTCCCCGGAAGCAAAGCACTTAAAATTTCAAGGTCAAAAGTGCTCATTTGGGAGAGAGACATGAGAATCTCGGGGGGGGGGTGGAAATTTGTTTCCTCGAGAAAGCAGTCTGAGCTGAGGAGCTAGTGGTGGATGTACCTTCCAGGAGAGGGAGAAGCCGAGCTGGCTGCCGACGATGCTGCTGCCGACCCAGCAGATAGCGCAGAGGAGTGCCGCGAGGGACCCAACGTAGCGATTAAGGCGCAGATAGAAGAGAGCATGGACGGCGGCGAAGCCGAAGCCCAGGTTTAGGACTACGGGAAGGCCGAGAGGGGCGGGGACGTGGAATAAGGGAGGGGTGAAGTACAAGAGCAGGAGAGAGGCGAAGAAAATGGGCCAGACGAGAAGGGCGTGGAGGAAGTTGTTCACGCGGTTTCTGTGATAAGTCTCATAGAGGGCGAAGTTCTTCTCCAGATCAAACAGGCTTGCCATCGCCACCTCCCACGACTCTAAGATCCCGAAGAAGACGAACGAGGGGTTGATTGTTTATCCTTTGGGCGCGTGTGTCCTCTCTCTCTCTCTCTCTCTCTCTCTTTCTCTCTTGCTTCTTGTCTCATACAGTAAACTACCCGGGTCCTTTTTATAGAGCGATTAAGTCGAAAATATTTCCTGTGCTTGAGGAAACGACCAATGGAAGGTGGGAGGGATGATTCATGGGCCGACATTCGAGAGCAGCAGACCTCGCGGAAATCTAGCGGTATCTTTGACCGCCCACGTGGCCTTTTCATTTGAATGTCCGGCTCGATGAGTTGAGTCGAGGTAGGGGTTGTCCATCTCACATGCCAAGTTTGACAAGTTAGCGCAGATGTCCAAACGACATCTCTCTCTCTCTCTTTCACACACACACTTTCTATCTGCATCTCCGCGTAGAAATTTTTACACCATTTCCTAATTCCCCACCGTAGCGTGGACTTTAACCCGGTCTTACCCTTCATCCATCGGTATCTGCCATTTCATCGAATTCCTTCGTTGAACGAAATCTAGTTTTTTCCAACCCCAACGCGTGTTGGACTCTCCTTCTGCCTACTATCGTCATCTTCGTCTTCTTCCTCTCGACGGCCGAGGGGACTGGAAATTCCAACGGTCCAACGGGAACCCGTGGGTTTATCTCTGGGCAGTCGGTTTCATTCCCTGCTAACTTTGCGTATTTGTGAAAAGTCAACGTTTCTGGCTCCGTCCTACGTCGCCACAGAATCCCCGTGCCTGGCCGATGAAGAAAGCAAGTATCGACGCAGAGGGAAGGTCGAGCTGGGTTGGGGGAGACGTCGTAGTCGTCACCAATCATCTCCTTCGAGAGTTTCCCATCCCAGTGGAACTTTTACGACGACTTCCTTCATCCAGTTCTCTGGTCAGCTATGGCGTTTCTCTGTGCCTTCAGAAGGCGGCCCGAGAAATGCGGAAGCTCATGGTCAGAGGAGAGCCATGCAGAGACCTCCAAGTAGGTGGCCTCTTTAGGGAGTAACACAGATATGCCATATTGGAACCGCCTCCACTCTCCTGGTGCTGATCTGAACTTCTCTCATGAACCGTGGCAAACAGATCATAAATTTTTGTAGCTCTAAAATTATTAATCTTAGATAGGAAATACATTCATACAGTCTTTATAAACATGAATAGCATATTTATTTCAATAGTATTTCAGTTTAAGAGACAAGCGACGAAGAAATACATAAACCAAGCGCTCGTAAGATTGTCAAGGCCATTAGAAAGCGTGAATCAGATCAGAGAGAAGCTAGGGGAGAAGTTGAGGGATTGAAATTGAGATAGCAAGGGGAGTGGAGCATAGAACATAGAGAGAGGTAGAGAGAAAAGATAGAGGGGAGAGAGCAGCCCTGAGTTTTCTCTAACCCACGGCCCCTCCCCCTTTATTATATGAAGTATATGAGAGGGTGGTGGTGAAAGTGATGTGGGTCCACAAATCGGCTGCCTAACGACGGGATTAACCTACACTTCCAAATTAAAATCTCACACAAAAGAAATAACGCTTTTCTCACTCACTCATTTTGTTGGTTTGCAACTGCTCACCTCCTTGCTCTTCACGTGAAAGTCTTAGGCCATTAAAATAAAGATCATTCACAATGAACGAGGTATAATAAGATATTCTTGCGTAAATCAGAGCATTAAAATATTTACATATCCTGAAGCTATGACTTCCAAATTGATAAGAGGGAAAAAAAAGATGGAGAGAGAAATAAAGAAAGAAAGAAAGGCTGATAACAATTTGATGCTCTTGTCCTCAGTCAGGGTTTTGCTCTTGCCAAGATGTTTTATTCAGGGTAGTACAAGAGGCATGGCCAAGTATGGCCTTTATTTCTTCTTTATATATATTTTTTCTTGTTATCAAATTAGGAATCAGAGCATTAAAATATTTACGTATCTGGAAGCTCTGATTTCTAAATTGATAATAAGTAAATAAATAAATAGATAAATAAAGGCCGAACTAGGACAAGTCTTCAATAACCATTTATAAACAATGTTATAATGATCAAAGAATAGCGGCCAAAAAATAACATGAGACCTTATATATTAATATTAAATTTAATAACCCCCCTTGAACTCATGATGGAGCAAACGTTGAGAGTTTTTCCAAGATAAACCAGAAACAGGTAATAATATGTGTTTTCATAAATGAGTTGAAAAGCTGCAATTAGGACTAAACATATGGAAGGGTAAAGGTGCCTTTAAATGTTGCTGAATAAAATGGTAATCCATGCAAATGTGTTCGGTATGTTCATGAAAAATAAAGCGATGTCCAATCTAGATGCCGATTTTGTTGTCATAATAAAGAAGTGTGGGACCCTCTTGAGGAACATCTACGCCAATAATAAGCCAATGTAGCTAAACAATTTCACTTGTGATGGAGGCTGTGCAACGATATTACTATTCAGTGGTGGAGCAAGCAATAAGTTTCTGTCTTATTATTTAATGAAATGAGTGGGTTACCAAAAAATATACTAATGACTTGTAGATTTCAAATTAGTAATATCACCAATCCAATGTCGAGGTTTAAGGAGACAAAGGTCTACAAGACCATACATTGTGGAGATAAATGAAAGATATATGATATATCAACCCAATGAACAAAAAAAAAGAAGCTAAATTAATTGGCCACATGTACTGTAAATTGAATATCAAGGTGAGTAACAGTGAAGTATGTTACCAAGTCAACAATCTCTAGATAGTGAGTGGGGTCCTCTAATGAAGTGTCATCATTAGGAGAAAACTTAACATTCAACTCAACTAGAATATCAATAGTGTATTTCTAAAAGACTAACCCATGCAAGTAAATTTAAACTGTATTTATATAATACTTCAAGAAATAACTAAATTATTAACTCTACTTGTACCTTCCACTGTCTTTATAGAGATTAATTTTCTACATACACATCAGTAGGTAGCGGTAAAGTCACTTAAAAAGAATATATAACTTTTACAGTTCTAAGGGTCGGTACAATCAAACTACAAATATTTGAGATGTACTATACATCTCGAAACTAAAAGAAAACTGGGGTCTCTTTTAGTATTTTGGCCATAGAAATATATTGATTCTTAATCAACAATGAAATCTTGAAGGTTTAGAGGTGCATTAATTGTAATGAAGATAAAGTTGATTCGTGGCCTATATTAATTAAAACGTGAGAATCTGATGGACGTTGTCCATTTGGCATGAAGTTCAAATGATCATATCCAATCATTCGGTGAGTGAAAGAGCTATGATAGAGCTAAGTGCAGTCTACTTGCTGATCAATTGTGTGGTCAACTAAATTTTGGTTACCTCTATGTGTTTGGAAAATATTATAAACTAAGATTTAATGCAATAGTTCATCAAAATAAAAGTTGCAAATTACATCTGCTCTGACCTTTTGCATGCTCTAGCCACTTCTAAAAGTAATGCAAGTTATTTGCTAACTTCGATTGACGATTTTTAAAGAAAGCACATGAATAACTTGGCCACTTTTGTTCAAGAGTGTTGGTTTCCCAATTGTTGGCCAAGTTCATGCAAATTCTCGTTCTCGTTTCATTTTACGAGATTAGAATGTTGTTCTCAACCAATGAAATCATATTTATGGCTTAACAAGCTGTTGAGAGGAATTAGAGAGTGTGGTTTGTCATGCATATCTCATTCTATTTTGTTCATAAAGTGGATTTATTATCTCAACAGTGATTGCTCAACCTAATCTGATATTCAAATTTATTACACTCATGGGAGCATGATTTTTTGTGTTTTCTCTCCAAAGAGTGATTTGTAAATTCGATGTACAGATCTAGGTCTGTCAGCATGATCTTCTTTTTGAAATGTGTTCTCATGTGCGTATGGCCACAGAAACATATTTTCTAGCAGCTACCAATTTTCTGTTAAAGGAGAGATGATCAGATGGTTCTTACTGAGGGGGGCCCTTGAGATTTGTTTTCAAGCTCAAATAAAAAGCTAAAGAAGCTAAGAGAAAAGTTATGTGGCCTCCTATAATAATTGATAAAAAGAGAGTTCATGGGCTACTATGAGCCAACAGATTCCGTCTTTTTCTTTTTCTTAACTTCAAGGTGTTGTGATAACAAAAAAGTAGGAATTTCTGCAGCGGAAATCAACTCACTAAACATGTTACCCGTTCGTATGGGCGTGCCAAAGGAATCGGGAACAAATGTACGGATATGGAAAAATAAATTAAATTTAGAAAGCACAAAAGAAGATGCACCATGATTTAAGTTGGAGAGCGAGAGAGAGAAAGAGGGAGAGTGACGGGAGTCCATGGCGAGATAGCACATTGGTTTATCCATCTCAGTGAAGTCTACTACCGGTTCGTAGAGCATCTCGAGATTCAGTGGACTGCAGATAATGTAACTACCAATTGTGCTCCTCCTCATCTCAACACATTTCATGTCCAAAGCAACCATCAACACCTTACTCCCATCGAAATTTTATCACGAAATCTGCTAAACCCAGTACGCATGTATATGCACGAGTACATACTCAGAGAACAATAAGATGGGGAGAACTTAGAAGTATAGTTGATGAGTGAACATTCATTCATCAATGCGCGTTCGAAACCCATGCCATGCCGGGAACAGGAACAAAGGAAAGAGACCCAAAGAGGTGAGCATCCATGCATGCACAGTCCTCGTTCAAGAGCTCTTATTCCGCTTGCTGGCCTGCCATTCTTTTCTCTCCGCCTCTATCCTGGCATTGACCCTGGCGAGAAAACCGGGGTACGGCTCGTATCCGAAGAACCTGTCCAGCACCTGCGCGGAGAGAGGAGAGAGAGAGAGAGCGAGAGAGAGAGTAAGTCGACACCTAGGACCGACCGCCGCCAGAATGGTCAAAGTCAACTACCTCTAGAAGGACGAAGAGGGGACCCGTGACTAACGCCTGGAAGAGGTTGTCAAGAATCGCAGGAGCTCGGCCCTGCGGAGGATGCCCCAAAAGAAGAGTGTTCAGGACGACCCACACCGTCATCCGTGTGGGCTCGAACCCATCGACTTATGGTAAAAGACTCACCTCAAAGACTCCGTGGCCGATGAACTGTCCGGTCCAACAGAAGAGCTGAACGACTAGGCCCAACTGCAGATGAAAGTCAACGCGTGAAGTAGAAATTGCACGGGGACACTCGAGGTCGACACGAAGGTTCGGCCATTTGAGCGTAAACGAGCATGGGTATGTCAAGAACAAGACGGCTCGATTCGGCGACACAGAGGAAATCATCCTAAGCTGCACCCTCGAGCTCATCACGGAGATCATTCCCGACCAGAGCAGAGGTTTCATCCAAGTCCGCCGTTTCCCAAGGTAGTTTACTTGCTGAACAACAGCGTGCCACTCGGTGATGAAGAAAAATCAACAAAGTTGCGCTCTCAATGGGGCCTCGACCATCTTACACGAAGAAATCTACTCGAGATTGGTGATAGATAATCTTTATGGAAGAACATCCAAGTCAGAAATGACTAATTCACGGCAATTAACGTAAGAAAGCTCACGCTGATAGCGTAGGAAATTATCGCTTGGTAAATTCCATAATTCCAGTCTCTGAAGGAAAAGAGACGAGCGGATTGAAGGTCGCTATTGCGTCGTGTGGAGGGAAAGGGAACCCAGCAACATGCAGGACCGAGGGAGAAAGGAGGTTGAAACGGCGGCCATGGAGGATAGCATACCTTCCAGCCGAGGGAGAAGCCGAGGTGGCTGCCGAGGATGCTGCTGCCGACCCAGCAGAGGATACAGAGGAGAGCGGCGAGGGAGCCGGCCTTTCTTTCCAGGAGGAGATAGAAGAGAGCGTAGAAGGCGGCGACGACGGAGCCGAAGTTGAAGACGAGGGGAAGGCCGAGGGGTTTGGCGACGTGGAAGAAGGGAGGGGTGAAGTAGAAGAGCAGGAGGGCGGAGAAGAAGATTGGCCAGACGAAAAGGACGTGGATCAAGACGTTCACGGGGTTGCCGTGGTATGCCCCGTAGAAGGCGTAGTGCTTCTCCAGATCGAGCAACCCCGCCATCACCGCCGCTCGCGGTGGTAGGACGACTGGCTCCGACCTTCCCACCCCCTGTACGCGACTCTGCTGAAACTCCCTCTTCGGCGACTCCGAAGAGGGGAAAAGGCAGTTCGAAGGGAATTGGACAACTGTCGACGAGTATGTATTCCCACACCGCCTTGCCGCTCCTCGTCGCCCAACGGTTGCCCTATTTAGAACCCATTACGACCACACAAATAGCGGCGCAGACTTTATTTTCGACAGCGACCCACTATGACCGAGTCTATCCCCTCCCTCTCTCTGCCTCACGGGCGTAGAACACAGTTGATGGACAGGCGATGAACAGATGCACATGTATGCATATTCGATAAAATAATTCCTCCATTACAGCCAGCCCAGATGTGCTTTGTCAGTACAATGTATCAGACTGCAAAATAACCAGACGACTCCGACCATCGCGATCATACCATTTCCCATTGCCATCGTCAAGGTTCGTCAGACGAGAAAAATCGGTCGAAAATAACAACGAAATGGTGCGTTTTTTTTATAAAGATAAGCTAATAAATTTGAAATCTCTCACACGGTCGGTCCCATCCGCCGTTAATGTAGTTCTGCAGGAGAAGCCTTCATCTGCTGCGAGCGGTTTGATCACACGCGCCTTGCCTTCCGGAGCCCGGCCGAGCTCGGCCAAGCTTCGACAGAGGCACCCGGCCTTCGAATCTCCGTTCTTGCACACAATCATCAGGCTTCCCCATACAATCCAAAAACCACCAAGCAAGAATATCAGAGCATATTTGCCGAGGACCTCAGAAGATAAACTTCTCCACCAGACGCACCGCTGGGCGCTGCCATTCAGAAAGATAACGCAGTAGATTTTTCAGAGTTCATCATCGATCCAGAGAGAAGGCTACCGATTTACCAAGTGCGTTGAGAAAACTGCAATGGAAGAGGGCGGGAGAAGATTGCATCTCGCAAGAGAGATCCGACATGATGCGAAGAACAACCGGACAGCAATGAGGGTTTCGCCTCAGGGGTTCCGTGACTCGTCATACGAAAATCTGGTAATACGTGCACATGTAACTAGCCGCATCATGGGCGATTTCCCTGCAGAGTCAACCCAAATCTGAGCTTCCCCGGAGAAAACCTTGCATCGATATGAAGAAATAGTGGCGAAAGCGATGACCAGGGAGACGGGTTGTCCTGAATGGGGCCGCCAAATGCATCAGAGAGATTCCCATTGAAGACGAGTCATCAACCCCTTTTTGAGGGTGCAGATGTCCCTGTCTGTTTTATCATCAGGTGCATAGCCGGCCATTCGCGAGGACAGAAAACACACGAAGAAGCCGTCGCCGGAAGCTTAGCCAAGTGAAGATCACCGGGTAAGAGATGGTGGGCGGAAGACCATCAGAGACTTAAATATTAGAAATCATCGTAAGACGTCATTTTGTTGCAGTTTTCCTCATCACGCGGTGCCCGCCGATCTCACGTAACATGCGAAGATCAACCCACAATCTCCGAGATCAGCCGCTCGAAGAACCAGAGAGATTTCGCAGAAAAAAGCGGAAAATAGGAGAGAATCACGAACACTTGAGGGGATAAAAGTGCGTTAGAGCAAATACACAGAGCGAGACCCGGAAACCATAAAAAAGCGCCAACTGGTTGGCGAGTTCGACAGAGCAAAGGAACATTGCGGCGTTGAGCGAGATGTCCTTCCGTATGCGGCTGGGCCGACTACCGCCGCCGCAGGGCTCGGATAGCAGAGGGAAGCCAGCGTCAGCTTATTGAGAAAGGGCCAATGGCCGGCGAGGTGCTTATGTAGAGGGAGTAGATCCACGAGAAGAGGGAAAGAAGATATCGGGGCGGAGACATGGCGGCGCAGGCAGAGGAGCGACGCTGAATTTAGGGCTTCCACGCTTAGAGGTACAATGCCTAAGGACGTTAAAAGCCCCCAACAAAATTCCCATGTACAATGATATCCCTTTTTGCGGATCCAGACTGCGGCATTTCCCCTTTCCTGCGGTGGAAGTGTTGGGTCGGGCTGGGTTTGTTCCACCCGAGAAGCCCATTTCACAGGTTTTGTGAAGATCTGGATTGAGTAGGGGCCCCTAACGCCTCCAAGTCTCCCTGAAAGTTTGGGAATCAAAAGCCATCTTCCCGTCACAATCTTACTCGATCACTCGTTCACATTCCACCTGGGATTTATGTCAAGGAGCAAATGATTTAATGCTAGTTCTTGAGAGCCTCTGTCGTGAAACGTAATGAACACGCCTGAATTATCTCCGGTTAATGATGAGGCTGCCAATTGATTTTAGGGAGTTCAAAGGAACTTACATCGAAACATACAATTTATAAAATATAAATGAATGGAAATTTTGTGACAGAATAGTTCTTCTGATTTTGCAAGCACACAGTTGTATAACAAAGCTCCGAATTTGTGAAATTTCAAAGTTACATAAGCATCCCTCAATATTAGGTTCAAGGAGAGCAAAGAAAGAGGGAGAGATAAATCTGTGGTGGTGAAAAAGACAAGGAACGATAGATGAAAAATGGCGGAGTAGATTTCAATAAGCTTTGCAATCTTTAAAACCTATGGCTATGGAATCCAACAACTTACTATCATGAATCTCAAGAGCCTCCTACTATATTAAGCATATAAAAAAGCTTGTCTCTAGTAAACAAACTACCACCATTAAGGATTTTAGATGAATATAGACGATTTCAAGTTCATCAGCATGTCCATTATATATGTGTTCACGGTCATTGTAACCCCATTTTAGTGGAGAAATAAAGTATGTAACGTAACTCAATAGCAAGAACACCTCTCTATAGTGCATGGGATATTTAACAAGATAATTGAAAACGAAATTTTTAAAAATTAATACTGAAAAGGGAAACTTGTTTACTCTCGTCAAACACCTTGGCTGATCTGATGAACTTTAAATTTGACCCCATTCAAACTTTATATGGATATATGTCGTATCTACTAAAGAGAAACTCTAGAATAAGTCAAGTAGATGTAATTTTATATTTCATTCTCTCTTCTTTATGGCTTACAAGTGCAGTGTTGAGCCATGTTAAAAATAAATAAATCCTTCTACTATTTTTTCTCTTTCATACATGTTTGTACATGTTGACCATTTATCCCCCCTACATATAATTTTCTCCTCTTTGGTACTTTACTTCATTGAATGAAGCCCAAGATGGAGGGCCAAAATGGTGTTGAGAACCTTCAAGGACAAAAACATGTAAATTGCCAACTTGCATAATAAACCATGATACCATAATAGTTCTCAAATTTTCAGCTTCCATTACTACTCTAAGATAAATGTAGATTGAGACTTTGGCCATAGAGGACAACCAAAAGGTTTAAGAGCCTTCAAGCTAGAAGCTGCTTCAAACTCTTCCATATCCAGAAACGATTGAAGGGCCACAAATGTTGGCAAAATTAAAGCATGAGACCCTTGGTCTTAAGCAAATATTTTTTCTTTATTTTTTTATTACTTTATCTACTAAGACATATTTCTATTTAGTGGCAGTGAAGAGCTTTAAATATTTTGATGATGTCAAGGTTAATCTAGAAATAGATGAATGATATTTTTTTATTATTTTAACGTTGTGAATTAATACAATTTACATTAGGTGAATTTCGCTCAAAGGTACATATGCAAATATTTATACTTCAACTTACCTAAAATTATTTTATATTGAACAAGCCATCACACATATATGATATCAGACCACTCATTGGAATGTTAAATGAAATAGAACATAATGCAATAAATAGCACACTAAACTTAAAATGTTTCCATTTTTTATTATTCTTACAACAGTAATGAGTTAATAAATTCTCTCAAGATCACAATAGTTCATAATTATTTATATATGAAAATTAGAAGACTCAAGATTTGAATAAAGAGATTGAAAACCTTTGAGAATGTTGACCTAATTCAGAATTAGAAGCTCATCAATTCAAATAGGCCCCTCCCTTGACCTAAGTGCAATCTTAACTCCAACAAAGTGAACATAAACTTTTGTGGAATGAAAAATTATCCTTATTTTCTCTAGTTTCTATTGAGTTGGCATAAAGTTTTAACATGTCATCAGAAGAAAGTGTATTTTTTTGTGTACAATCCTAGTTTGATGCTTAAAATTGAATATTTATGTTGAAATAAATAGTTTTGCATTCAATGAAAATAATTTCTCATGATCTAAAATTGTATTGAACGTTTTTCATTTAACTTCATCTCTTATATTATAAGAAGTAATTTTTTTTCTTACACCCAATACAGTTGCTTACGTCTACAAAAGAGTATAACAAGGAAATTAGTATTTCTAGATTCAAATATTGACAATACAAAAGAATTAACTCTTATTATTTTTCTTGATATCACTTTGGTCATTATTGTCAAAATGATCAAATTTTAAATATTTATAAACCAAACTCAAAATAAGTAGTAAATTTAAATTGTGATGTATCCAAGTTGTCTATATGGATGATGGTCAGCCTCAATATTAAATTTTTAAAAAAATATTTACTAATAAAAAAAATTAAAAAAACTTATTCTTACTTTAAATCTTCCACAAAAATTTTGAGCTCTAAATCTTTCAACTTTGATATGTATGTTGATGCCTTTTGTTTTAACACTTATATTAGAAAAAATATTTATGATTTTTTTTGAATGATTCATTAAATACTAATTGAATCATTAATATATATCATGATAATTCACATCACAAGTGAATCTCCTTGATAACTATTCAAAATATATATATTTATGATGCTTGATATAATCCTATGACTAATAATCAATCTAAAGAGTTACACCCTTAAGATACATTTTTATGATGTAATAATGTACCATAATATTTTTGAAACATAAGTGTAGAGTAAAATGTGTTAACACGTGTGACAAAGTCTCACATATAACTTAAAAAGATAGAGTTACCCATTATATTAAAATGCATCATCTAAGCACTATGAAGATAGAAGTGTTAGTGTAGAAAATATCTAAAAAATCAAATAAACATATGGTCACACTTGAAATTCAAACTAAATATGTAAGTATGCAAATATGTGAAAAATAATAGCCAAATAGTTTTAATATTATTGAGATCAAAGCATGGGTGAGATTTGAAATCAAGACCACTATATTGAAATCATGAAAATTTTATTAAAAATATAAAGCAAAATCATATGATTAATGACTAAAGTTAAAATCAATCTCCAATCTTACATGGTGACTAAGCTAGATTGTTTGCATAAAGTCGTCAAGGAAGTAGAGAAGTCTTTACCATGTAACCTATATGGTAACATGTCATAACCATAAATGGAGAAAAAGACATAACAAAATGACCAACTTCAACTCACTCTCAAAAGAAAAAAAAATCTATTGAAGTATCATGAATATCTAGAATTAAGCTTCAAAGATCATATGTAAGAGACCTACACATCTGGAAGAAAGAAAGGACACAAGGTTAGTCTCACAGACCATAGATAGTAATGTGTTACCAAAGTTTGTTGACAAAACAACCAGCTTAATGATCATATTCATACTCAACCTTGAAGACAAAGATATATGTTGATTAGTTACAAATTTTTAGACATTATCAAAGACAACCTATATGAGAGTAGAAACATTTGAGCTAAATAATGACCAAAGGTCAAAAATATAGATTATGGATAATAACTTACCGACATAATATGCAGACTAAAGACAATCCAAATGACTACTAAGACTTTAAAAGAAAAGGCATATCTTGATTAGCTACAAATCTCTAGATAAAATATCAAGGATAATAAATACAAGAGTAAAAAGCTTAGAACCATAAAGTATTTGAAGGTCACTAATATATTGGCAGAATAACGAGAAAATTTTCAAACTCAAATGACCATTATTATATGCTGAAATGATAGTAATATGTTGGAGTATACAAAGGATAAGCTAAAAACAAACTAAGATTAGTATTGAACAAATACATTTTCATCTGCATCATCACTCAAGCTTGAGAAGAAGCTCTTACTCTATTTTTTATATTTGAATAATTATGCACCTCATCTTACTCACTCATCTATGATGATCTACGAGTCAACTAACTAAGTTGAAGGTTGTATCTCTCCATCAAGCATGAATGTAATCTAGATGGTGAGTGGAGAGAAGGTTAAGCTAAGGCATGAAGTTTTGGGAGTGAGAAAATACCAATGAAAAGTTGTGTTGCTAAAGAAAGGAGTGTATTGACTTAGACATATGGTGCTAAGAGTCAAGACTTACTCATGAGGGATGCAATCTCTACAAAGAACGAATAGGGGTATTTGGGTCATTAATCTTATAAAATCAACTGTATTTTAAAAAAAACAGTGAAATATGGTAAGGAGATCTCTTAAGATTGAACATAACATAGTGAAGGATAAGTCAATATAGAAACTCAGGTGTCCCTCATAACTACAAGTGAAAAAGAGAGACTAGAGCAACACATGACAAAAAGAGAGCCAACTTAGGTGAATCTGTCCATATATCCAAAAGTTTGTGTTAAAAATGTGTGTTGACACATACAGATAGACAAAATAACAAAATAGAATAAAAATATATCGAAAATTAATTCACCCCTTCTCTTGGTACTTTGCTTAGCCACATCAAACTTAACAATATCCACATGTGCAATACTGATAAATGAATCAACACCTATAAAAATTTATAAGTAAAATCATAAAAAGTAAGATAAAAATAAATAATAACAAATATAGCTTAGATTAGGAAAAAAAATATGAGATAGAGAAAGTATGACCATTAGTAGACTCACCTTGTGGTAGTGAAACATGAGGACAAATCAGGTCAAAACCCTATAAAAATCAAGTAACCCATCAAAAATTAATAGTTTTGAATGAACATAATGAAGTTAACTTGCACCAAAAAATTTAAAATCATGAAAAGAATAATTGAAAAAGAAATTAAACCAAAAAATATTAATCGGCATAGTCACCCACTATAGTGACACAAAAAAATGTATTTTTATTGAGAACCTTATAAAATTGAATAATAAAGTCATTTTTCATCATAAAAATAAAATCACAAGAGGAACCCCTAAAAGAAGGAAATCAACAAATGAATTCTCTCTCTATTGATAATACTTTATTTTTATCTAATAACTATGGTAAAATTCAAGTAATTATTACAAGAATCAGTATAAATACAAATTATTAAAGCTAAGGAGTGTTAGTACTCGTTTAGGAACTATGTGATGAATTTATGTTTAATTTGGCAATTTTTATAACTTATTATGCATGAATATATATTCTTATTTTTAATCTATATACTAGCATGATTATTTAATGTTTATAATCTTGACAATTATTCTACAATTGAACAAATTTTAATTATTTCGTTAACATTCATAAAATATATTTTTTTGTGATTTTTTATAGAATGTATGAACATAGTTTTTAAAAAAAAATAATTTATACATTTTCAAAAGATTTTAAAAAAATGAAGTTATTCATGGCCATACCAACATCAAGACATGTCAAGGGTTTATGGATCATGTCACCATAAGTTAACAAATCAAAAGGTGGACATTTTATGTCATGTCACACTATATACATCATATCCTGCATTTTGTGAGTATTATTGATAGATTATTGAATGAAAGTTGGAACAAAGCTTTAAGGGAAAGGGATGAAGGATTTTGAGATGAGAAAGAAGTTGAATTGAGGGCTGGAGAAAGCTTTTCATGTCAAGTTCTCTATGGTTGACACAGAGAGGCAAGCGAAGTGATAGTCACTTTTGAACTAGATTTTTTATTCAATATGTTTCACTGTCATTTTCACTCAATCCATCATTTGCATGACAAGTTGATGATGAGATTAATACTTTTTTAAAAAAAAATCCACTTTTTATACTGATTTCACATTAATTTTGTAGTACTCTATTTTCAAGTGATGGAGGGCAGATTGGTAGGAGGTGTTCGGCAAATTTGATTTTCGGTTTATTGATTTTATTGTTTTAGCTTATTTCATTATTAGGGTGACAAGCAAATGATGAGGTTAAACACATTTTAATTTTAATTTTAATGGAATCTGATGTAGGACGGGGCGAGAACCCTTGTACTTGATCAATGAAACTCAAGACTCGGGATGGAGCAGTTAGAAGGAGATCTTATAAGAATGTATGGGCCCTAAGCTCTAGGTCTGACCACGTAACCTAAGTGCAGGCAGGCGTACCAATATGCACTATCAACCCAGGACAACCCGGGGAAACACTCGACGATGGTAAGTGTGAGGCCCTCTCGGTCCACGTCTGGACAGACAGCAGAACGGTTGTCGTAAAGTAGCCTAGGGCTGCAGCTCACGAACGGTGACGAGTCTAGCGCAGCGTCGGAAGTCACGATCCGATAACCGTCCTATTATGTCTACGTTCTCTTGATGGTGGTGGAAACGAGTCGAGAAAACCTTTAGAAAGATAATTAACTTAAGTAAGAAGGCGTACGAAGCTAACCTTCGGGGCTACATAGCCCGGCGGGTCGTGACGAAGCGAAGATTCGACGAAAGTAGAGACATCCAGTGAAGAGCGATGCCCAACGTCGACAGTCGGTCCTGGTTGAGAGTCGCAGTAGTCATCGTCATAAGGTGTGGCACGGTCAGCGGGGGCGTGGGCCCGCTGGTGGGCCGAAGGGCATGCTAGCAGGCGCGTGCGGCAAGCCACGCGGCGTGCCTCAGGGCACGCGGGTAGTGGCGCTTCGGCGGGAATGTCGAGCGTCAACGGCACTTCGGCGAGAATGCCAAGCGTCGGCAGTGCTTCGACAGGAATGCCGAGCATCGGCAGTTTGGCGGAAACCCAACTGTCACCGGAAGGATCGGCCTTCTCTAGCAGCGCCGGGAAGTGGAGTAGAGGAAGGAGGCGATCTGGCTGACGATACCAGGGAAACTAGAGCCCTCCTGATCTAGGCAGCGCTGGAAACGGCGCGACGGCGGCGGATCGTCGGGAAACTCCAGCGGGGGCCTGTGAGGAGCTTGGACTGGATCTGGCTCGTTGGCACGACTGCAGGGTCTCTTCCGACATCGGCGGCAGGTAGGTGTTCGTCAGCAAACGGCCAGCGACTAGGTGAAGCGGCGGATGGCGACTCCGGCAAGCTTATGGTGGAGTTCCGAAGGAAGAGGTGGCAGTCGAACTAGGAGTCAAGAGACTCTGGCAGAGTGCTCAGCAACAGCTCGTAGGGAGGTGAAGCAAGCCCCTTTTGTCACGACGGCGTGACGGGGTTCCAGCAGAGGCGGCAGCGGTTGCAGCGGCAACCGCGACCGTTTCGTCCGGTGATGGCGGCAATCTCACGGGCGGCACTGAAGATGTCCGGCGGCGGCAGTGGTCTTAGGCAGCGGCGGGACTTCTCAAGCAGCAGCGTCACGATGAACGAAGTCTTCAAAGGGCATCGACGGCCTTCCTCTCCCTCCTTCCCTCCATATCCTAGGTCACGAAGAAGGTAACTCACAAACGATAATTTCTCACAAAATTTGGCGCTTTTTTCCTATTGAGGGGGGGTCCTACCTCCCCTTATATGGGGCCCACAAGTGGGCTAAGGGGAGGTGGGCCCACTTGAGGCCCTCAAGCCCATAAGCCACAAAAGGCTACAAAAGCGGCTTATTGGGCCTCTAAAAGAGAAACCCAGTAAGCTCCCCTAAAAGGAGAAAGAGGAGGGCCCTCGTATGGTGCTTAAGTGGGCCTCAAATGAAGACCCAAATAAGCCACAAAAGAGGCCCAAAAGGAAAGAAACATAGGTCCCCCCTCTTAGGGTTTTAATTGGGCCTCAAAAGAGAGACCCAATAAAACCCTAAAGAAAGGGAGACACAAACAACAACACACACACATAGAATTAGGCCCGCTAACACACAAACACGAGGCCTAACAAGTCAACGTGAAAATACAAAGAAAGATAGGGGTGAGCTCGAGCTCGTCGTCGTCGTGGAGGTGGAATGTTGTTGTCCTGAAGGGCTAGGCCATATAGCGAAAGTCAGGCTCCTTCGTCTTTGCGCATCAATCGGGCTGAACTCGAACTGTCGGTGTCTCCTGAGCTGATGGAGATGGGTCCCGCTCGCCATCAGAATCAATTTTTCCATTCCATTTTCTTATTGCAATGATATTCTACTTTTGAGTTAGAGATAGAGACATGTTTGTGCATTTATTTCATTTATTTAGTCATTCTTTGAGTTATTTTAATTTTTCTAATGAAAGTTGACTTGATTTTAATAATTCAGATCCTTTTTTATAGATAACTCAATTTTTATAAGGATTAACATAAAATTTTACAACTAATGAATTAAAATTATCCATTAGTAGATAATTTGTGTTTCAAATTTATTATAATTCCTTCCTTCCATGATTTTAATGTTTGTGGTGAAAGTTAGTTAAGATCATCTAAAACTATTTTTTTCAAAAATATTACTTAATTTTCCTAAAAATTGGGGTCAAGTCTTTCTTCATTTCATCATTAGCATGGAGACCCCCACTAATAGTTGAATGCAACTAGTAGCTTCATTTCTTCATTCCTAAAATGCAACTAGTAGTTGCATTTTCTCTCTCCTCAGTTTTCTTGTCTTGAGAATTATTTTTGCCCTATATTTTTCTTTTATTTTTGTATTTTTATTTACCATTTTCTGTAAAAACTTTTATAGTTCCAGAGTCATTAATCAATCTTGAATGCAGACACACATCAAATATAGGAGATGCAAAGCTTAAAAGTTAGTGACAATGTCATTGGACATTTAAGTAGATTGAAATGTAGAGAATTATTTTTCTTTTTCTATTTTATTTATTTAGAAACAAATTGATATTAAGGTTGACCATCATCCTTGTAGATGATCTGAATTCACCAAATTTTAATTCAATTTATAAATATTTAATTTTTTTTTTTAGAACAACATTATCTGTCACCTGGAAATAACATCCTAGAAGAGAAAATGAATGTGAAATCAATTGAAAAAGTGAGAAAAATGTGAATTGAAATACTCAATTTGGGTAGGGAACATCACGGGTCAATAACAAGTCACGAAACTCGCACATGATCAGATCCAAACCTTTGAAAACCGATTGTGGCGAGGTGAGAAGACCGTTCCATTCTTCGATCGAGGGCGGGCGGACTGTCTCAAGTCACCGTGATAAAACAAAGCTCCACGTTTCAAAATCTTAGGCGGCCTCCAAATAAGAAAATCACGGCCCACTCGGCTGGTCTCAAGCCCACACGGCTGAATCCAATGGCGGTGGAACACGTATGAGGAAAGACGGGATGAAATCAAAACACACAGATCCAACTACGCGGTTAGTTGGGGGTCAAGGGAGGAAGCTGCCCCCTTGCGGGGTTCGGGGCAACGCCCTGAAACCTAAATCTGATGCTGGACAGAGCCGGGCGCGCAGGCTCTGCGCATTGCCGACGCTCTGATGGACGCTGATCAGCACGTTGTTGGGCACACGAGTGCTGACAGAGAGACGCACCAGTGACGACAAAGAGAGTTGACGAGAATGTAGTGTGGGGGGAGGGGGGGGAGAGTGGGGAACCCACGCGACGGCGGCGGCTACAAGCAACGGCGGTCACACGGATCCCTTAGGGCACGATCTCTCGTATAAGAAAAGTCTTATGAAGATCAAAGCCATCGTTCAATAGAAACCGTAAGCCTATTTATAAGCTTTGGGAGGAGAGAGAGGATTACAACCTACAGTATATAAAAGAAAATCAAATATGAGTAAGTCCTAATAGTAATAGAAGTTGGGATCCAGAGCTCGGATCTGCTGGTGGCGACGTGAAGTGGCCTTGACAGCTTGCGGGGTCTCCGAAGGAGGTGACGTGGAGTCCAATGATATCATGGTCACCGATGGTGGGGCTAGGGTCCATGCCCCACCACTCATTGTATCAAAAACTTAGTGCGTGAGTCATTTATCTCGTCATTACAAAGGATCATACCATATGCATGTCCTCAATCAGCTACAACCATAAAAGTTACATCTTGATGTTAATATGGATATTTTATCCTGCTTGAAAGCCGAGTTTTGGCAGATTCTCAGATGCATATTTCATAATAACTCAAAGTCTATTGAGTTTGTGATACGAACCAGACTGATTGTCTTACTATAAGAAAGTACATCATAAATATTGCACTGTCCTTGTATGAAAATATCTTTCTTTTATGTGTTTAGATGGATAAGTTATCGAATTGAGAGCAGGAAAGATGTACTGTCTTCGTTTAATAGTCATGCACCTAAAGGAAAACCCATTTTTTCTCGAGCCTTTTAAGTCACATTGAATTATAATGTAATCTACTTACAAATAAAATCTACTTTGGAGTTGTGTATCTTAATTGGAAGATTAAGAACGATACAAATGAGAATGAGAGGGGAGCATTATATAACTTGACTTAAGAATTGTGCTTTATTAGGCGAGATTCAAATTTGATCACATTCAATCGTACCCTCTGAGGCGCAACGTAGACTGACCTTAAATTTTCTTTTTCCCCCTCATTCTCTTCTCTTCTCTTCGTTTTCTGTAATAATAATAAATCTGAGAGCAGGTATCGTCAACACGCTCTGCTCCCACACTTGCCTTTCCGCAGGAAAGATATCCCCCTTCTCACGAACCTTGCATTCATCACTTCTGGAAGACGCAGGGAAGCGCATGGATGGCGTTGTTATCCATTTCAAGTACGCCATGAGGCGGATGAGCCAGCTTTGGGGGATCGGCAGAGGTTCCCTCAGCAGAACTCGGACAGATTTGCTCACGAAGAAGACGTGACCAGCTGGGAGAATTATAGGCTTCCGGGAACCTGGATACCGGGCAGGGTTGTCCTCTAGTTTAGGAAACGTGAAGATTTGTGTGAAGAGGGAAGAAGATGCGGCTCCGTGAAAGTTACCGGCCACAAAGCTATTTACCCACCCATCTTCCCGGGGAGTCTCAGAACTTTGGGGAATAATGAAAGCTCCTTCCTTGCTCCTAACCCACATTAAAACGGTCAGGAGCAGCGGATATCCTTGGCGGGGCCTTCCGCAAGCTAACACAGGAGTTTCAACCCACCGCTTGTAGGTCCTTTGTTAGAGAGCCATCACCCTCCCCTATTTCTCATCGAATCATCCGCTGGGCCGACCACCCGGCTGCTACGGTGATTGAAGCGAGAGAGAGGATCCAACGGCCCCGTTTTACCGCTGCTCAATTGGTCTTCTCAGTTGCCATCCAATCGTAGCGACTTTAGAGAAACCGCAGTCAATAGGGAGCACGGATGATTCCAAAACGATTGACCAACTTGTGTGAATCGATGGACGGCACTCGAGAGAAACCCGGGGGCTGGGTCGGGCATGAAGCATTCCCTCTCCATTTAAGATGCTGGCCAGTTTCAATCCCTTGGTGTCGTTGGCTCCATACGGGAATATAGACTGCGATGGCTGTAACCACCGTGGCCGTGCCATGCGAAGATAACAAGGTTGCGACGCATTTGAATAGACTCAACCATAACTTCTCTTCCCATCAATGAGCGTTAATGAGAGTGGCCCATGCAGGTAGCCTGTCTTTTGTCCAACCAAGCTTCCGTTACGCGTACCCTGCGTGGCTTGATAAAGGAACTTGTCAAAATTAAATAAACAGATTACAACTCCGGGCAGTCCGCCTTTAGTTGGCAGATACCCGTCACTTATCCACTGGGCTAAATGACTACGAGCGAGTGAGAGAGAGAGAGAGAGAGAGGGCGTCCTTGAACGACTTTGTGATTTATAGACATCAAATTGGTTGTAAACTTACTCTGGCGGGCTTTACATGAGCTGCATGACGAATCTTAAAGCTGGCGTAGGGTGTCAAATAGCATTTAATGGCTGGTCTCTTCAACTGCACGGATTAAACGGACCCTTCGCTTCGAGAAATTCAGAGTTTATGGCAGACGGTAACCCGTACACCTTCCCTGAACTGTTTCAGAGATTGGCGTCCCCCACTTCTCGAGGGCCACGGACCATCTACTCGTACTTCTCTCCCGTAGAGCCTTGAATGCTTCCATGGGCAACACGAAACCAACGATTTTGCATGCTTGTGCATGCATTCACTCATGAATGCAATACATACCAGCCGCAGATCCATCAATGCTGGCTCCGAGAGGACCTTGTTGAGCCTTCAAAATCCGAGGGTGGCCCAAAGAGTCAAACGTTGTACGGCCGGGGGTCCAGGTCCTCTCTGACCGACCTGCCGCTGGATAAATCGAGAGTAAATAATTGTCGGCAACGATAAGCAGAGAACGAGCCCAGGAAGGGGTTCCACCGCCGGAGGGGGGGTTAATTGCCTCTCTCGTTGCGTCGTCTTCGGTCTCTATGACTATGGCAGCGAGCCCTACTGTCAATTCATCCACTGCAGAAGCCCGGGGCTTGGGAGGGAATGGGTGAGGGGAGTACATTCCCCTTGCACGCCCTGCGACACATTAAATGAGACGTCTGCGACCGGGTTTTCCCAGTCGGTCGCTGCCCCGGCAAGCGTGCAAATAAGAAAACCTGGCGCCACCTGGCCAGCTACCCGTCCCGTATTTCTCTCAGAAGAATATATAACCTTGCCCCGCCCCCCCCCGTCCCCCCCAAAGGGCCTCTCATCTGTATACGAGAGAAGAGGCTCCACAGGTGAAGCCGAGTTCCCAAGGCTGCTGACCACAACAATAACATAATAAGTGAAGGACCGGCCATCATAGCTGCCAGATCGATTTAGCAATGGCCGCCATTAAGTCACTGACGACGTTCCAGTGGGCTTTCCTCATCGAAGTGGATACGGAGCTCCCTTTTGGTCGGACTCAGGTCATCGTCGGTTCACTAGCCTGGGGAAGGATTCGCAGATCAAATGCGAACGAGAACAATGGCCCAACAGATGGGGGAGACGAGCCATCTTCGAGGGGGCTTCATTCACAGATCCCCCGAGGAATAGGAATAGAGAGTTCAAAGAAGTGGGCGAGGGGGGCTGACGCGGGGGAGTATCGAGCGCCATCATCAGATCCCAGGGGGCGGTTCGAACAGTGCCCGCGCCGTTTCTCTTTCTCCGCGGCGTCTGATTCAGAAAGCGGGAGGGGTGACGTAAACTATGTTGACTGGTGCCCGATCGGGTGAGCTGTGTATGTAGCGCGGTTAGTTACTTGGCGAGGGATGTACGCCGGTGAGTGCACCACCTGCCCCCTGGAAGAGAGAGGACAGGTGCGCGTGTGCAGAGCCCACGTTACCCAGCGTGGCCGAGTGGCGCTTCGGCTGATCCGGACAGAAGAAAGATATGATTTTGCAGCCCTGGTGACACGACGCCGAACAGAGGCCGAGTTGTTTGGAGGTGGTGTTGTCCGTGAGAGGGTCTGTTAAGATTGCGTCCGGAGAGAGGGATCGCTTTCAAGTCAAGAGGAGAGAGAGATGGCCGCCAGTGTTTCTCCCGGAAGGGGGGCAGCCGTGTGGGTTTCTGTATAAACGTTTTTGCTGTTTTCAGCTTGTTAGTTCCCTCTCAGTCACTTCTACTCTCTCGCTCTCTCTTGTTCTCTCTCTCTCTCTCTCTCTCTCTCTCTCTCTCTCTCTCGATTTATCCTCGAGTTCTCTCTCTCGATCGACACCAAAACGAAGAACACACTCTGCTTCTTGTCCTCTCTTTTGTTGTTCTTCGCCCCTGCAAGAGAAGAGATGTCCCTACATCAATTCCAAGAAGTACAAGGCTGGGGCACGGAGGCGAACATCTGCGCGTCCAGGAGCTGCTCTCCTCCCTCCTCTTCTCTCCAGGGGTCGGGGTTCAACCACATGGCCCCCTTCTGCCATAACCCGTATTCTTCACCTGGCAAAGAGAACGACGGCCCTTGGAATCCCCGGGAGAGAGCCTTCTGGACCTCGTGCCGAGAGGATCGCTACAGCCATCTCTCCCCTCCTCAGAAGCATGACAGTGAGGCCGGACCTGGCAGGGCTTTCTCCGGAAGAACCGTTGTTGATTTTAAGCCGAGCGCTGTCGATGCCGACGGCAGACCCAGTGACAAGAGAGGCAGCCACTTGAAGGTCTCTGGCAGGGGTCACTGGAGACCTGCCGAGGACACTAAGCTCAGAGACCTGGTAGCCCTCTACGGTCCGCAGAACTGGAATCTCATAGCAGAGAAGCTAGCGGGGAGATCCGGTATTGTCCACAGCACAAAGTCATCCCCTCCCCCACACCACCCGAGAAAAAAAAATGATAAAAAAATCTTATTTTCCGTAGAATTGCCAATGATTTCTCTTATCTCTGTTGAAATTTTTTGTATGTATGATTCGAAGGGAAGAGCTGCAGGCTGAGGTGGTTCAACCAGCTGGACCCGAGGATCGAGAAAAGGGCTTTCACAAAGGAGGAGGAAGAGAGGTTGATGGCCTCCCACAGAGCGTACGGTAATAAATGGGCCTTGATTGCCCGGCTCTTCCCGGGAAGAACGGATAACGCCGTCAAGAACCACTGGCACGTGATCATGGCTAGGAAGTATAGGGAGCAATCCAGTGCTTACAGGAGGAGGAAGCTCAGCCAACAGCAGCATGCCCACACGAGGCTGAAGGAGCCCTCAAGATCAGCCTGTAAGTCGGTAAACCTTCCTCTCCCATCCGTATCAGCCATGGACAATCAATCTAGAGCTTCTTATGGAGGAAGAGGGGGCTCGCCCTGCGTCTACTCTGGGTCCATTGCAGATAAGGCTACACTTGATTTCCTCTCTGGTGCGCCCTCTTGTCTTCCGTCCATTTCCAGTTCTCTCGCGGCTTCGGGGACGAAGTCCTGTCGATCCCATGCAAAGGCTTCATTTTCTTTCAACCTTTCCTCACCCTTTATTGGGTACCAGGTGCCAAAGTTCACGAAGATCGGACGGGCATCAGATCGCCTATGGAGGACGCTTCCCAGGTTTTCCACTGCCGACAACTTCCATTGGTGGCGCCTACACCGCAGTCCAGCCTCCCTGCCTGCTTTTCACATTCTACGGCCTCGGCAGCATCCCAGGACTCAGCCACAACCGACTTATCATCTGCTACGGAAAGCCACCATCCCTCCCCACCCTTCATAGACTTCCTCGGCGTAGGAGCTTGTAGTACATGTGAGGAAGAAGCCTCACCAGGCCTCCGATAACATCCTCCAAAACCCGCCGAAAGATGTAGGCGACGAGGATGAGGACGATGATCGGCTCACAGGATATTCGTACTTGTCTTGCGTGGATCAAATATACATTAATCATCTGCTTCGAACTAGATAGGTCGAATGTCACCTCTCGCAGTTTCCAGCCAATTGACCCACCATGCTTGTCCTTTTCTCGGATTGTAAGAGACATGAAAAAAATGCGGTTCTATCGTACAAGGAAGGAACATAGTGGAGCTCGCCCAGAACGGCGCATGGGGTATCTCGCCTGGTTGTTCACTCCGGTATGGATGTATCTCAATCTTGGTGGTCATTGAAGTGGCAGCATCAGTAGTAGCGGTCGGCCGTAGTGGTATTTGTTATGATGGTCGTTGTAGTTGTCTTCATCATCATAATAGGAGATCGTATGACATCAATTCAAAAGCAGTGGCTCGCGTCGGGCTGCGCTTCATAGGGAAACACCATATGAGACTTTCGAGGATGAACGCCCTCCACCTTCCATTTGCTAAGATCTCTTAACTTGATCCATGCAATGAGGGTGAAACAGAACGGAGAGACAGTGAGGCGGAAAAGAAGGAACAATTGAAGAAAGATGTCATGTCAGGAAAGAAAAGTGATAAACAGAAGGGGAGAACGAGAGCGAGAAAGAGAGTGTTTAATCCCCTACCAGCACCGCTCGCTGACTGGTGGATTCCTTCATTGTCTCGATAACCAGGGAATTATGGGAGAGGGAGATGAGGAGGCCATGGGAGTTCGTTGAGATGGGGTGGCAACATCAACAACCAGTCTACGCCACGGAAAAGCTCCTCCAACAGCATTCATTACCGAGAACGGAGGCATCCATAGCCGTTGAAGGATCTTATGCGTGCCGTGTTGCGTCTAACTTCTCTTCTTCTTGAGAGCAGACCTCCCACTCTGTAGACCCAGCCTTCTTGCAATGTTGAGAACCCTGGTTGACACGCGTGATCTCGCTGGAGAACGAGTCCAGTAGGCCTTTATTGTCGCACAGGCTCTCTCTACGTTGTCAACAATGAGAACAGAGCCCAGTGGACTTTTATGTCCACTTAGCATGAGAGGACTTATATCTACGGTCACCACCTTAAAGACCAGAATGGCGCCTGAGTTCAACGGAGAGCAGCTGCCATATGCGATGTTCTGATCGATTTCCGTATAAATTAAGCTGCACCTGTTAGCCTCGGCACACCACTCCCGGTATTAAACCGTGTTAAGAACAAGGCTGTGATCATAAAGACGCGTATACGCTACCCAGTGTTGATGAGATATGAGTTTTATAGCCTTAAAAGATAAGGGTATCATATCAGAGCTGATGGTCGCCCTGAATCTGTATGCATCTTCTTCATGCTAGTTATCTATTCAACGAAATTCAAAAGTTTTCTCATTTCAAAGAAGGAATCAAGTATATAACCATATTAATTACTAAAAAAATAAATGTGCTTGGTTGATGCAATTGTTGTTGTAAGAATTTTTATGGATGATGGGATGTGCTATTTCTCTACACCTCACTTTTGATATTTCATAGAGAAAAATATTAATGTTGCAAATGATATTTTGTTAAACAATAATGATAAATGGTAAGGAAAATAAAAAAAATTACTGAAACTTTTATCAGCTACATTGTTAAATATATGAAAAAATTTAGCCCATTTAAAAATTAATTACAAATTATTTCTCTCCTAGTGCCTAAAATTTTTGGAACCTAAGGGATTTTCCACCCCATCCAAAGCCATTTGTCTAGAGGCTAAGAAATATAAAGATCTCAACATTACCTAGTATGTTCAACTATCATACACTAGCTCTCCATTTAAGCTTTTCTTTATCCTATTGATGCTTTAAATATCGTTGCAATCCATTGGATTACTCTTGTATAAGAATGAATTTAAAATATAATACTTAGGAATTTGAGCGTTCCAAAGTGCTTACAAGTTAGAAAAAAGTTGTGTTGTCTTTTCTTGTATTCATGCACTTTGGATTTTTAATGTTGATGCAACATTCAGTTTTCTAATTTATTATTGAAAATCATGGAGATTTCAAGATTACGCACTGATGATGTAACCCTTGGATTGTGGAGGAATTGAATGATCTCATGTGTTCTCGGATTTAAAGGTAATTAATTTATACTTGTAACCAAATAGAATATAAAAATAAACTCCATGATTGTAACAATTTAGCTGTAAGGATGCAAATAATGTAAAAGCTTAAAATATTATATCATTTTTTCTTATAAGATTTTAACTTGAAGGAGCTTTGAGTGATATGTACTTGGTATAAAAATAATATGACCATATTATGTATATATTTCATAACTGATGCATTATTTTCCATACATCGAAAAAATTATTCCTCAAAATATATTTTGATAATTTTAACCTTTTATTTTGATCTCTTCATAGTTTATCAAACTTTTATGGACATAATTGAATTTCTTTGAAAAAAATAAAACCTGAATCCTAAGCTAGTATAAGTTGGATTAAATTCCGTGGGCATGTCTTTCTAGCATTACAAAGTCAACGTGCCATAATGGCCCGCCTCTCAACGTGATCTCAAGGTCAGTCTAAGACGCTTGATCTGCCCAGTCCAGCCGTCCGTTTAGGTTGTGGTAGCATATGACCTGGAATCTTGTTGCCCTTTTTTACCGCCACGTCGTTGGCTCGCCATCACCTGTCGCTCTCTCTCTCTCTCGCACGCACTCGTAGAGTACTTATGAAGGGCTTGAAAATATATCCGAACTCGTGCTGTTCCTTTGATGTTTGACCCGTAAACATCTGCACGGGAACTTCCCCCAATTAAATCGTGAAACAGATTCAAGAAATGTATGGCAGACGCTCGATGTCGTCTCTGTGGTAGAATAACGCTATTTATTACCGATTACCGACCAGTTAGATGACTAGAAGCGTACACAACTCTTTCGCTCTCGTTCAAGGTCAACAATTGATATGTATTTTTACATTCGCAAACACATGGGCGTTTGACCCGAAACGAAGTCTTTCAAAAGAGATCCATTTAGGAGGCTTCAAGATGACGAAAGGAGGCGAGACTCGAACCGAAGCGATGACTAGGGCCCCCCACCCGCAAATGAGATGTTCCTAGGTACGAACACCATGCCCAATCCCCTCAATTTTGTCGGTAAAGCATGGATCTGCTCGTACGAACTCCCCTCTGTCCTACGTTTGCTGGCACCCAACTGCATGGCTTGTGTAATCGCCCGACTGCGTCGTCTGCGGTGTCACCTGCCACGCCTAACGTGACCTGCTAGCTCGCGACCACGCGTGCCGCCTAGATCATGCTTTTTCTTTGGCGGCCGGTCATCAGCCGTGGAAAGAAGATGAGAGAGGAAGAAGGAACATGACCCCGGCGCGTTTTCGCCGCGCCGGCACCCCTGATCCGCCCCTGGGGCCCAACGTTGCACGAAAGTCATCGCCTCGGACGGCTAGAAGAGTACTCAGCTTCTGAAGCGACTGACATGACTGCCTTCACTTTCCCCCCAATAACTGGGTCAACCCCCCACCTAAGCTTTGTACTTCGTCCATCCAGACCCTCTCTCTCTCTCTCTCTCTCTCTCTCTCTACCTCCTCTTATAATTTATCCACATGGGTTTGATCACGTCGCAATCTCACTTAAACAGTGCTGAGGCTCCAAATATGAGCCGCCCTTAACCCTCGTCCGTTAAGACGAAACCCCCAAATCTAGTCTTCTTCCAACACGTGCGATGTGGGACCGATCTGTTGGACGGCCCGGCAATCCGCGAACAGTGTTAGTGGGTCGGGCTCAGGAGCTCTCCCCTCCAACCTGGCTATGTCCATTCGAGAAGCTCCAGCTCCATCCAGTTGGGCAATACGGATATGACAAGCGGAAGATGGTTGGGAGGGCAGCCTTCCTCTGCTAGTTGCCAACCCCAGCCTCCCTCACCAAAAGCATGAGGCGCCTTCCAAAAGGGTGGAGAGATAGATAGCGAGAGAGAGAGAGAGAGAGAGAGAGAGAGAGCTGAAAGTTATCCGCAACTGTAATCGCATACGTGGCTTGCTTAGATTCGCAGAGTTCCTTCTCTCTCCACACTGGTTGACCCGCTTTCCACTCGCCGGACACGTAGCGTGTGGACATGGACAATGCAATGTTTCTCTGGAACGAGGACGTGGACATGGCTCGGTGAAGACGGTCTTCAAGTCGGCCCGTGAACTTGGAAGTCCAAACCGGTGCAGATGGGGTTTGAAGGACTTTGACCGAGTTGAATCGCCGGGCCATACCGACGTGAGATGTGCCCGACTCAGCGCCCCGTGGTCGTGTTCCATTCCTCTTCTGGTCGATGGGTGTTGCGGTAAAACTCGTTTCAAAATGGCGTGTGTGGCGGAAGAGGAAAAGATGAGGACACGGGAGGCGACTGAGGGCCACGATAGGAGGATGCCGGGGAGTATGAAAGCACTGGGTTTCCTTGGAGACCACGTCTCTGTCCACCGGAGATCGTCCTCCGCACACCTCCCCGAGTATTTATTTACAGGTGGCGGGGGGAGGGGTTGTCCCCTTCCTCGTTCACCTCTAAGCCACTCTCTTCCCAACGTCGATCTTCCCCTTTATTCCTCCCCCGTCAAGAAGCTCACAACTGCCCGCCGCCTTTATCTCCAAGATCTTTCCACCAACTTCGGAGTCCTCCGGTACCATCCCCAAGCCTTGCAACTTTTCCTCCAGCATCCTCTTAACCTTTGCGATGTTCGTCATTTTTATAATCGTCGTCGTCCTATCCGGCTTCGCTGTTCCCAGAATACATCTTTTGTTCATCTGATCCAATGACTGGCCAGTTATCTTCTTCTACCGCCGGCCATGGTGCCATGGTTGCAACAGCCTCTCATCTACGAGAGCGTATTCTTCTTCTTCTTTCAAGCTTTTGAACCCGCCACCCTCTTGTTTGTTTCAGGCGAGCCATGGAGCACGAAGGGTACTTCCTTGCGACTGGAGGCGACGACCACCTGGAACTCCCTCCAGGCTTCCGCTTCCATCCCACGGATGAAGAACTCATCACACACTACCTCGTCGAGAAGGTCGCCGACAGGGAGTTTTCCGCAAGGGCTATCGGGGAGGTCGACTTCAACAAGTGCGAGCCATGGGAACTCCCATGTAAGTTGTCCTCCCCGCAACCCCGTCATCAGTTTCACGGCAACATCCACGGAGAGCTGATTGCAGCATGTCGCCGGGGGGGTGCAGGGAGGGCGAAGATGGGGGAGAAGGAGTGGTTCTTCTTCGGCGTGAAGGACCGCAAGTACCCGACGGGGCTGCGGACGAACAGAGCAACCGACGCCGGCTACTGGAAGGCGACCGGCAAGGACAAGGAGATCCGCGGAGGAAGGAGCCTCGTGGGCATGAAGAAAACACTCGTCTTCTACAGGGGCAGGGCTCCCAAGGGCGAGAAGACCAACTGGATCATGCACGAATACCGCCTCGACGGCAAGTCCTCCTACAGCCTCCCCAACAAGTCCTCCGAGGTAATTCTCCTCTTCCTTGATTCAGATAGCTGTGCAGATCATTCTTGGTGACTGATCATTCTTGGTTGGTGATAACCTCAATTCGTGTTGATGCTGTGCAGATTGAGTGGGTGCTGTGTAAGGTATTCCAGAAGAACTCCTCGACAGGTGGATACGGCGACGGAGCAGAGAAGAGGGCGACCGGTCAGGTGCAGATAGGATCTTCCTCTTGTTATGCGGGTGACCCCACATCGATGCCGTCGCTTGTGGGCTCTCAGTCCGGCAGGAGCACCTCCAGAAAGATGTGCAGCGTCTTCAGCTCCAACCAGAAAGGCCATGAGGAGAAACTGGTCGAAGAGTTTGCGGGTTCCGCTCTCGTGTCCAGCTCCGCCGCCACCACAAACTCTTACTCCGACATCTCAAGGATCCCTCCGCTGGACGGCGGTCTTAGCAGATTTCTGAAGTCGGGGGAAGGCTGGGTGCAACTGCTGCAGAGGGAAGGGTGCGAGGTGGAAAGGGAGGGCGGCGGCAGCCAGTCGCAGGAGACGGGGCTAACGAGCGAGATGAATCCGGAGATCTCGTCTGTCCTCTCCAGCTATGAAGTCCGCAGACTCTGCTTTGAAGGCCACGCCGTTCCCCCGGCTCTCTCTGGCGGTCTGCCCCTCGATGACTACATGTGGAACTAGTCGAGCAAGGATTCCAGAAGAGACAGAACGTTCGCCATGAAAGCGAAGAATGTTGCAGAATGACGAGGGGGATGGGCGGGGGAGGGGGGAACATTCGGCCAATGTTGATCGTTCATGGAGGCTGTTTGGCCTGTGTATATGCATTTCTTACAGATACAATAAATATCATGGGGGTAAAACAATGGAGAAGGTTACTGATCGGAGTTTGATCATTCGATCATCCACATATCTTGATCATTCAGGGAGTCTCACCGGTTCTTTTTTGTTCGTGGAGTTGGCGGGTATCCACTTCTTTTCTTCCTTTTTTTTCACCCAGCGATGCCGCTTCTGTCTCATCTCGGAAGATCGGCGTCCATGCCTGCTGCAGCTTTTGATAATAACAGGCACATAAACATCGCCACCATGAGAACAGGAAGCATAACATCATGATCATAATGGCCGAGATCAAGATGGAGAGAACTTATGGCCTGTGATCTCGTCGGCCCCCACACTCCCCCAAACTTGGAAACAAACAGACACGGGGAGGGTCCGGGGATGGAGACTAAGAGCGACGTGACATCTCGGACCGCCTTCCGGAAGCAGATTTGCCGATCGAAGAACAGCGCCGGAAAGGCACGTCCGATCCGATGCCCGATTGTATCCTCCGACACATTTACCAAAGAAGACACCGCGAGCAGCGAGCGGGCCGGGCCGCTAGGGTTTTATCTCGTGATAATTCCTCGGCACACCTCTTGTTCCTTTCAGGAGATGATCGTGGGACAATGTCAGCAGCCCATTAGAAGTCAGTCGGCGTGTTGATACTTTGGCGCAATTACTTCCGATTTTCGTCTTCAGCAAGCCCTCCCCCCACCCTCTTCCTCCCCCTCTCTCCTTATCTCTCTCTCCCTCTCTCTGTCGTTCTCTCTCCCTCTCCCCCTCGTTCTCTCTCTCTCTCGTTCTCACTCTTTCTCTCTTTTTCTCTCTCTTCCCCCTCTCTCTCGTTCTCACTCTTTCACTCTTGCTCTCTCTCTCTCTCCTCTCTCTCGTTCTCACTCTTTAACTCTTGCTCTCTCTCTCTCCCCTCTCTCTCGTTCTCTCTCTCTTCCTCTGTAGAACTGCGTGAGACTTGCACGGAATGTCCATCCCTTACTTCCACGGACGTCCATCTCACCAGATCATTCCACGACTTCCTCACGTACTGGCCTCGGAAGAATCTCCGGCGGATATCCAACCTGTAAACGCACGCGGTCCGGTCGAGCGACGGAGGATGACGGCACGAGCCGATCAGCTCCGGTCCCAGCATCCGACAACCTTCGACTCATCATAAACTCAGCATTTAACTTGTTATTTAAATCACGTTTTCGTTTGACAACTGGCCCAGTGGTCGGAGGATCACGCCCGTTGACTTTTTGTTCCAAATCTTGTTTTATCTTAAAACCGGGTCCGATCTCACCAATCGTCAGCACACAGGGAGCGCTGACTTATCGGCTTTGCGTATGGACGATTGGGATCCGACTTCCTCTATTCGCTAAAGGTAGAAGTCCTACGCATCAAACAACGCGTCGGAGAGAAGGAGAGAGAGTCAACGGACGTTCTTCAACTTACACGGAGCGTGATGAAGCTACAACCAAGTGAGCGGCAGCTAAAACCACCCTTCGAATATGAGTGGAGAGGGCCATCTCTCTGATCGGGGGAGTCTACTGGTTACAGGGACATGTGCCTTCTCCCCACATTTTTTCTTCTCCACATGGCGCCGCAGAAGAGAAGACCTGCTCAGGTCAGCGTTAGGGGTTACGGCGGGGGGAAGAAGGGAGCCGGCGAGTCAATGGAGCTTTCGTCGTGGAGAGAGAGAGAGAGAGAGGATTTGAAAGGACTTGAGGGGCCCTGCGAGAGGATGAACGCAGATGGTCGCCTCGTGAAGGAAGGGGCTCTGGGGATGGAGGAGTCTGTAGTGGGCCACATTGAATATGGGCTGGGCTCTTTGGGCCCAATCAACGTATCTACTTATTCCGAAAAGAGTACATGTACAAACAATTATAGCATTTATCGTATTAAACATGTTTTGCGAATTTTTGTTGGGCTTGTCGGATGAAAGGCGGAGAGATACGAACGGCGGCTTGGTCTCTCTCTCTCTTCCCCTCCCTGTGCCTCCCTCTCTGCGACACTCTTTTCTTCCCTCTTTTCAGGTCCTGGGTCTTTCCTAGGGTTCTTCACGCCGCACATTATTTGCTGTCCGAAGCACCAGTTTGGCGTTATCGCCTCGAAGCTCATCTAGGTAAACATCTGATGAGCTACATATTTCGTTCTTTGGAGTTTTCTCGGAAGATCTCTCAGGAACTTCGGACGTAAAACCCAAGGCGAGGATAAATTTTTTGCCCAGGCGTTTTAGCAAGATTGTTCCGTTGGCTTGTGTGGTGGCTGATAGTGAGATGCCCGGAAATGCTCCTTATCCAGTCCATCCATTGTTACTCTTCCGACGAACTCTGTTCCGTCTTCCTAGCTTTCCGTCCAGTCGGTAAATTCTGCACACACGATTCGAGGAGGTATTTTAATGGCTTGGGCTACGGGGAAATAGTTTCTTCCACTCGCAACTTACGCACTTAGAAGCATCATCTGGGAAATAGGTTTGCCCTTGACAGCCGAATAGTTGAACACAAGCTCCGTTCTGTACTATGACTGTCGCTTCGTATCCCTAAATATGGCGGTGCGATGCACCAACGTTTCAGAAAATAAGGAAAATGAAAACAGTTAAAGTTTAGTGACTTGTGAATTTCTTATCCGTCACATGCCGGCTCGTGGGTATTATTGGGCTCCGTCGTGTAGACCATGGAGACCTTCTTAGAAGAACAGATTAGAGGGCGAGATACATGTGCTTTGACTGTGTATCGTGTTGGCGTCGCCCAAAAACTTTCATTGGCAAAAATTAACACTTTATGCATATTTAGAAATGGGTAATAAAAAATGTTTTGTTGAGGATTTAGTGGTAGAATTCGTGGAAATGGGTAACTTTGTTCAAGTGGATAATGGATTCTTAAAAATTCCATGATTTTTGGTAAATATGCTTCAAATTTTTGTGGTCTTAGAAAATGTATCATGCAATTGCAGAGTTTTAACTCCATCATACTATAATTGTCTCATCATCTCTGCTTATGCAGAAAATTTTCTTTAGCTGTTGACATTTTAGCATATAAAAAGTTTCGTATGTTATCATCAGATGTGATTTTTCCTTTGCCTTCAAACTAAAACATATATTATAAATGCTGAGAAAGGTTTATCAGTACCCACACCTTCATTATGCTGGTTTTCCACTTTAGATTATCTGGCTGATGTAAACGTCTGATTCTGTAGGTTCATGGATTTTATAGTCTTCTTAACTTTGAGTTCTTTGAACACTCTTGTCTAAACCAAAGGGATGGAAATGCTGTTCTGTGATGATTGCTCGTATTTTCTCTGAAAAACCGAAAGCTTCTCATAATTCGTGGTTATGCTTTTTTGTGCAGGTACCATCTTAATACCTAGGGAATTATGTATCCTTTGAAGGGAAGCAATGCATATGGCCAGCAATCATATTCTTCACAACAAGGATATTCTCATCCGGTATTATGCTGTTTGTGCAAAACTTCTGCGTTGCAGTTGTTAATTGTTTGGAGCTCTTGGCCAATCAGACGTTTTCACATTTTTTTCTACAGAGCGGAGGTGGTTATTCAGGCAGTCAGATTGGCGCCTCTGATGGTGGTTCACAGCATACTCTGGTATCTCGGCAAAGTGGCATGTTGAGCTCTTCCCAAGAAGCTGATGTTGGCGGATACAGAGTTCAATCCTCGCAAGCACCACATTATGGTGGAGCATATGCCTCTGTTTATGGATCATCTACTTTAAGCAGTGCTCAACAGGTCTGTCTTCGAACCTGATTTTCTTTTTTATCCAATGTTGCACAGTACATCATCTCTAATTATTCCATCTTGGTTTTTTAACTGTGCCATTGTCTCTTATTGGTTTTTTTCTGCGATTTACTTAATAAATCTTCTACTGACTGATGAAAAGTGCCGTACTTCTTTTCTGGTGCAAGAAACAGCTTTTTCTCAAAAATATTATAGTTGGATAATACTATGTCATACAAAATTTACTGAAGATATGTAACACATTTGAAAAAATAACATATTGATCTTGGTGTGATAAATCAACAATAAATGCCATGCCATTCGCTGACTTATTATCGTTAACTTATTGTCTTTTTTCACTCCATGCACTTGTTGGGCTACATAAATCAAGATAGAAGTTATTGGTGATCAAGTTAGCAAGTAATCCCATATTCTTCCATTATGCATTTTACAAGACCGCAATGATGTATGATGACGATGATCTGTTACATGGTGTATAAATATGATACTTCATCTTGTCGCAATGATCTGGAGCTGTAATGGTCTGAATACGGTCTTTCCCAGTTTTAAGTATCTCTACTCATCCTCGTTGTCTATGAAGCCAGTTTTTTCTCTTCTTTGGTCATTAAGTTTTCCATCTATGTGTTTGCTGTTTCTTTTTATCCATTATGTTGGATCTTTGTCTCTATTCTTCATCAGGTAAGTTTCTTGTAGTTTAGAATTCCAAAATCAAGGTAAACACTCCCAGAGCTTTGGATTATTTTTCAAACTTAACCATGGTTTCCTATGGTGCATGAACTGACAACTTAAAATTCTTCCTTTGTTCTAACTAGAAGCCACAGTTAAGTACATCAGTCACGCCCCGTCTTTTTCTTTAAGTCTAAAAATACCTGGGAAATAATTCCTGGGATTGTAGTGCTGTGAGGTCCGTATGAATTTGCTGCTACTTTTTCCTCACATAGATCAATCACCAAATGCTTGCCCTGTTTTCATGGAGGATATTTAGAACCTGACACTGGCGTCATCAGCTGGGGTCATTTGTTGAGGATCGTATGACCCTTCTTTTGTTAACGCTGACTGAAATCTGCATGGCTTCTTCATTCCCGGCTTTTGGAAACTATTTCTCTTTTTAGCATATGCTATCAATGGGAAATTAGGCGCCATCTGAGACCTACAGAGCTACCTTGAATCCAAAGACTTTCCCGCTATTCACTATTCTTTATAATATTCTTCTTCCTCCTCTAAAATCTAAAACCCTAAAGCCCTAGTTATCACTATGCTCTCAATGTTGAGAGGAAGAAAGTTCTCCAAAAGCCTGAAACTTGATGATTTCTTTCCATTTTCCCTTTGTTAAATCCGGTTCATCCTATCACACAAATGCATCTGGACATACGCACTACCCCTAAATTGGGGTCCCATCTGGTGGGTTTAAAGTTATGTCTAACGAATTCCTTTAGTGTTCCTATGTCTCTACTCTTCTGTTCAATAACTAGAGTCTATTGGTTTCAATTGTCGTATTCTTAGACTAAGTGATCATTAGCAGTTCATTACTTATTTCTGCCTCGACTTGGTCTACATCTCAGATTTTATAATGACAGCGCAACAATAAATTAATCCGCGTAATGAATTTGGCCTATTTCTTCTGTCATAGTTGTTCAGTCTCCATCGAGGTTAAGATTAAATGGAGGCTTGTAGGTGCTAGGTTTTCCATTTATAACCCCAAATTATGTGATGCAATATGTGCCTAGTTGGATTTATGTGATTGATCGCTCCCACTTGGGTTTATCCAGCCCTATTTACATTGCCAGAGACCCTATTGTCCCTCCCTTGACTCTTCCCCTTCCATGTCTCTCCTGATAGCTTCATTTGGCCATCTGCATCTCTTCCCCTCTGATCTGTCCTGTTTTGTCATGGTAGTTGCATCTTTTGTTGTCTGTTCTCTCTTCACTCCCTACTTTCTTGGAAGGTAGATAGTTGTTATACTGGTTAGTCGCCTTCTCTATGTCCATAATTTTTCACTAAATCAAAATTTTCCCCTCCAATGGAAGAGGGTGTATGAGTGAAATTAGGAGGGTGGGAGAAGGAGATAGAGGCGAATTAATTGATGAATGTAGAAAGAAACAATGAAAGAGACAAGTGCCGGGGAGAGTACTATGACACGAGGGAGGGGCTAGTGACAGAGATAGGTACGTTTGATTGAGACAGAAATACAACTGAGATCCTGGCCATAGTAGGGTTAAAGTTTGGGGAACATGGGGGTGTTAGTTAATGGGGCCCTAGTGGATCGGTGTGTAGTTGTCTGCTGTTGCAATGTTCCCACCAGGTGTTCCTTGGCTTACTTTCCACTGCCGAATGAAGTCTTGGGCCGTGCAATAGGTATCTTAGTGGCTATGTAGCGTCTTAATGCGTCTTATTATTTAGAAACCACAAATGTTCTACCGAAAAACATGATGTTTAAGAATGGACAATTTAATTGCTTATTTCTTGGTTATTTTATACACCTAGATGAGTTAATAGATGCGTCTTATTTATTTGTCTTATTAGGTTTATATGTATGAATTCTTTTGAAAACTCAGCCGTGACCTTTTATTCATTTTTTAAGTGAGTAAGCACCACAATATTACTCAGCACGTTGTTTACTATGTAACAACACATTTGAGTGCCAGTTTAGTGATGTCGTTTCTATTTTATCTAATTTGGATTAGTGATGCTGTCAGAGCATGGCCTCGTATTTCTCTTTTGCCTTTCTTGTACAGATGCCTGGGATTTCTGGCAAGGGAAATGGTTCCTCCAGCCTGCAAGGCCGGACAACTTATGCCTCTGCATATTCAGATCCTTCTAAATTTGGATCAGGGGCCCCAAGTGGCAGTTTGGGAATGAGTACAGAGGATTACATGGCATCCGGCTATGGACACAAAGCTGACCAATATTCAATGGAGAGGAGGCACTATGGTGATCATCAGGGTGCTTACATGGGAAGGGATGATCCTAGTGTTATTAGCCTCCAGTCTCAGGTTTTTTCTTAATGGGTTTTTTTTTTCAGTAATGCTTGTTATCTCTTGCTTCAAAGATTGACTGCTATTGTTGTTTTTATTCATCTCAGAAATCTGAAACACGTGATCAGTATGACCAGGTATTTTTTTGTTCATGCCTATGCTTTTCTTAGAAGATGCTTTCTTTCAGATTCCAGAAACTGACGTCCCCCTTTCTTTAAATATTTATAAAAGGCATCATTATTTCGTCAGCAGCAGATGATGAAAGCTCAGTCACTGCAGCCAGGTCCTGATACAAGGTACACATGCTTTCGTGTAGATACTATGTAGATTGATTTTTTTTATTCTAACTCTTTGACTTTCCTTAGTTTGTCTCTGAGAAAACTTGCGTGAAATAATAATATTAATAATAATAATACTAATAATAATTTAATAATAATCATAATAACAATGGGAAGTAGGTATTCTCTCTTTTGGATGGTTTAAGTGCCTTTTTGTTTTGATAACTGTCTTAGCAGGATAGTAGCTCTTCCCTTTTCACTGTTCACATGAGGTCTCACTGTAATTATTTGGTGATACCTGCTCCATACTTCGTAGAAGCTATTGCATCTCTCATGACACTAAGTAGAATATGCATTTCTGGCAGACAAGCTGATTTTCTGGCTGCAAGGGCTGCCACTATCCATCATGGACATCAAGATATTAGCTCATATGGTGGAAGAATGGATGCTGAGCCTCACAATATGTCCATTCTTGGTAGTGCACCATATGCTGGACAACATCCCACTTCCAATTTAGGTGGACCTTCACGGGGGAATGTCGATCATGTTTATCCACATGGGTCGTCTGGTGCTGGTTACAGAGTAGGATTGCCTCCTGGCCGGGATTATGCTGCAGGAAAAGGGCTTCATGGCGCATCGCATGAGTCAAATTATCAAGGGAGTATGTTGTCACAAGGTGGGTATTCAAGCGTTGGAGCGCCTTTCCTGGATGAGCGGAAAGATGATAGAAGTGTATACCAACGGGAACTTGAGCTAAGAGAGGAGCGTCGGAGGGAACTGTTGCGTGAGAGAGAGAAGGAACGAGAAAGGGTGCTGGAGCGTGAACGGGAAAGAGAACGTGAAAAAGATAGAGAACGATTACGAGAACGTGAACGTGAACGGCTCAAAGAACGGGAACGAGAACGAGAGCGAGAACGTCAACGACAACGTGAACGGGAAAGAGAACGAGAACGCCTCCTGAAACAGCGGGACAAGGAAAGGGAACGAGAACGCAAACGTGGACCTGAACATAGGCAGGAACGATCTCCACCGAGAACAAGTAAAGATCGCCAAGTCTCTTCTGCTACAAGGGATGAACGACCCTTTCGAGGCTCTCCACGTCGTGACATTTCACATAGGTGGAGCTTGAAATTTTCTTTGTGCAATGCTGAAGTTACTTATCCATTGCTGCTTCCATCATGGGTGCAGCATTACTAACTAACACACTCTCTCTTATGCTGAAGGCGTCATTCACCTGTTAAAGAAAAAAGAAGAGAATATATCTGCAAGGTAAAATTTATGTGGGCATTTGAATGCTCATTGATGCTGTGAGGGTTGGGAGTGAAGGCTGAATTTTCTATTTCTTTTTCGTTACCCCTATAATTGTGCAACATCTTTGGGTCATCTGCCTCACCTGCAAATGTTATATTAGGGTGTAAATGATGGAACCTCGCCTCAAAACAAAAATAAAGAGAAAAAATATGACAACTGTCGAATGAACTACTGTCTTGTTACTGGCTGCTTCGTATCTATATAGAGCTATGCATGTATTCATGATTTTTAATGATGGAGATGAAGATAAGTGTTAAATCTATTTAGATATTTTAATGATACAAAAATGAATGATAGACATTCATTTCAATTCTATACACTTTCTATCTTTTTTGTGACATTTACTCTTTCTATATTTCTTTAAGTTTGGTTATGCTTCTTTTGCTAGTGTGAAAATTATTTTATATATTCATTGTAATAAATGGGCCTCATTTGTAGGTTTCTCCATTTTGTTTTGTGGACGCTGTGAGGGATTATATGTCTTTAACTAAGAGATATCCCAGATTATCAATTTCTCCAGAATTCTCTAAGGTATATCATAGGCGTATCTGCAGACTTTGCTTGTGGTTTTGTCATCAATTTAAAAATGTTGCAATTTCTTTTAGGTCGTCTTTAACTGGGCAAAGGAAAAGCTTAACATTTCACTATATACTCCTGTGAGGTAATGTGGACTTCAAAGAATCTGTGATTCATTCAGCCTACCTGCACATTGATGATGGTGGCATTTGCATTTTTTTGATCTTGTTGTGAATTATATATTTAATTTTGAATCGAGCAGTTTTCAGCACGAATTTGAAGTAGATGCTGAGCAAAAAGATTTAGAGCACAATGTGGTGGAGACACAGAAGTCTAAGAGTGATTCCACTGTCTGGAATGCTAAGGTGACCGTGAAGAACAATTCTTCGAATTTTTTTTTTACGTGTTACACGCAAAGAAGTGTCTGTGGATTGTTTGTCTATGGACTTCGTTATGCTTCGTACATGTTACTTGGGCACAACTTTGCCAGTGTTTGAGATAATGCTAAACCTGGTTTGAATGGATCTGATGTGCATTACTCATGTCTAATAAAGTCTTTCTCGTTTCCTATTCATTCTAAATTAATATGCTTCATGCATAATGCACTTTATATAGATCGAGATAACATTTCTGGATAGTATTTTTTTTGATACGGATAATTATCGAAATTGTGATAAAGTGTATTTACGGTTTCCAAGGAGATTTATGCCATTGGGATATTTCTTTTAGTCACTTGCCCAAGAGATGTTAGTTGACTTAATCTGATTGCTGCGATGGGTGCCATCTTTTTGACGTTCATTTTGATGGTTTACACATCTGACACATGGTCAGCGGAAGGAGAGTAATATGGAATTTTTGATCCAATTGGTGTTAATCCTTGAAATTAACTTTTCATTAGTAAGGATCTCTTTTCAGTCAGATGGAATTGTTTCTTGTTTTCTGAGTGGTAGTCAGTAGGCCACGAATCATTAGAATGGAAAATTTGCGGAGTATAATCACTGAAACTGGAAAGATAATAATTTCGTTGTATTGAGCACTTAGGGTTGTTGAGCTAGTAAGTGAATCAAATGACGTTCAAGGTTGTACATCAATTCTTGGCAATGATCTCCAATTCTTTGTCATGATCCCTTATTATCCTTGAGTCGCCAATCTTTATGTACACCTTTAGAGACCAGTTCTGACATATCATTGACAAATTGGATTTTTCGTTAGTTGTCAGCTAGGCAGAGCTTGTGATCACTCACATGATGCCTGTTTTGTCGTTCACAGAACTCACTATTGAATTTGAGAAGTTTTTGTCTAATGATGATTACAGTTTTTCTCTATTGAATGTGTGCATCCGCCAATTTGTGTTTGGTGTGGTAACACAGACTTCTTCTAGAGCGCGAATCCTGTTGACTATTTATACGGTATCATCTTTGACCAATATGGCTTAAAACTTGCCATGGGTAGGACCATCATAGATTTCACCCGCATATAATGTCAAAGTCTCAGTACTATCTCGTTTCACTCTATAACCGTGCTTCTCAAATATGTTTGGATGTGTAAAGCTGGAAACATTACGCAGCACAATTCTCGATTAATGTCTTTAACAGTTTTGTCACAATTATAATTCTTCTTCATGCTTCACAACAATTGAAGCAAGCAGGCCTCACTCCAGCCTCCTAAACATCAGGGAATTCAATCAAGTAACGTCTCCATCTTTTCTGATAGCTGCCAGAATAGATACAATTTTCTTTCCATGAAGTATTTTTTTCCCATCTCTATTGTTCCCAAACATGTAATACGTCTATGTTTGCGAATAATTCAATGCCAGTAAGAATCTCCTAACCGCAATCTGGTTGCGTGAATCGATCTTGCTGCTAGTTCAAAGTTAGTAATGCCTTGCGAATCATTTTCTGCGGAAATATCCTCAGGGATGGGCATGCTGACTTCATGGCAGTGAGACCCCTTATCAAAGTCTTTACCAGAGGTTTCATAGATGACAAGATAATCATATTATCTACAGATTACATATTTGAATATCCATCAATTCGTTTAGCTTCATTTTCAAGCCATAGTCAGAAATACCAATGGAGTCTATCTTGGTGGGTTCGAATTCCATTTCCAATGCAAGTTGTCATAATCCAATGGGACAGATGGGGAAAAATCTTACAGCCCTCTCTTTCTGGTCTGTCTTGGAAATAACTGAAATATGACGGACATTGGAAAAGGGGTAAACTAAGTGATTGAAGGACCACTGTTGGTCCGTAGCTTATGTTCGCTGCAATGGGTGGCAGAGGAATACGGATTAAATCCGTCACCTATCTAGGAATGAACGAAACGAGGTAAAGTGTGAAGAAACTAAGTAGTCAAATTTTCACCATTTCTGTACGTCTTTGGAGATCTAAGGTTGGACACTATCATCACAAGCCCTAGATAATGAAAACTTATTTTCTTTTAGATCAAGGTTTTTATTTGATTATTTCCAAGGATGAGATAAGAATCCAATCCATTTCGTTGAATTTTTAGTTGTCTAGTTTTCATGTCCTGCATTCTTTTCTTGTTCATGGAACATCAAAGCTCTTTTATGCTGGATTGATTCATATTGATTAGTCTCATTTCAAGACAAATGGTATTCCTTGGTAAAATTTGAATTGAATTTGAGTAATGTCACTTGCTTGTTTTTTATGTCAAATGTGCTAGGATTCTGAAATTCGTTCACTCACTAACTTTTTATTTCTAAATATCAAATTGTAATGCTTTTTCTTTAGAAACTAATATAGGAAACCCGGCTCAAGATTCCCTTTAGCCACTTTTGGAATATACATCACGATTTGGAATATACAACACACTTCTGCGTCTTTTCAGTAGTTTGCAAGATTTTTAGCCTGATATTTTCATGCGATGCTCGTCCAAAATTTACAGAAACTTATCCATATGTTGATTCTTATTCGTTCTGTTGATCCATGTCTTTGTCTACATTTCAGGTGATCTTGATGAGTGGAATCAGTGTTGAAGCTTTAGAGGAGCTCAATGCTGAGCAAAGCTCTGATGACAGGATATCCCATATTAACAATCTTCTGAAGTTTGCCATTCTCAGAAAAGATCATTCCTTTACGGCGATTGGAGGTCCTTGGAATGCCACTTTAGATGGTGGAGATCCTTCAACTGATAACACGTCCCTAGTTCAGACAGCTAAAAGGTGTGTGGGATTGTTCACTTTGTGACTTTATATTTTCTGGATGAGCAGTGAAGACATTTCCATTGGTAGACTTTAAATCTCTACATTTTCTGTACCAGATATCTAAAAGATTTGACCCAACTTGATCTGGGAAACTGTCAGCATTGGAATGAATTTATTAAGGTATTCCTTTTTGTTGCATCTTTTTGTGTTTCCAGACGTGTTTTCCTCTAAAACAGATTTTGTAGCTGGTTGTATTCCAGTTGCTCCAATTGATGGAAGCATGTGCATTCAGTTTGTTCTTAAAATTCATCATGCTTGTTCGGTTTCGGTTTTTTTCCTTGACTGATAACAAAAGGCAAATGCTATAGATTTGAGTAATGGCGGTATGATATCATCATTGTCATCCCATAAATTCTGACTATTTCATATTAGAGACGAATTTGATCTCTCCTTTTTTGTGTAGTGTTATGGTTTTATCCAACGTGCACAATTTTATGTTTCTCATAACACAATTCAAGTTTTTGTAGAATGTTATTTTACTTTCCATTTTCTGGCATAACGAAGAATGTTCTTTACATGACCGATTCATTCATTTTATTTGTACAAAGGAAGGGTGGGTGTGCTTTTGCAAACATTTCATCAGGGATTTATTAGGATCCATTCATTTCTCTGTTTTTTTTTGCTCACGTAATTGGATAATTTAGGGTATGTATTTCTGTTGGTTGAACGACTTAGATATGTTTCTATTTTGCCCTGGGTTCACTGTTTCCAGTGTTTACCTTCCATACTACACATTCTGTCTACACCATCAGGAGTCGTAATCATGAAATGTGAACTTCAAGTGCAGTTCTTCCGTCCTGAATAATTTTTTTTTTTCCTTCATAGTTCCCAGTTCTTTGTATCTGAAACTTTTGTGTTTTCACTTTCTATTTCAAAGGTCCAGGAATGTCATGTTGAGTCATTAGCCAATAAATGTTTCCTGAAATCTTCTATGATGCTAATTGGTGAAAGGTTGGAGTTGCTTGTCTGTATTTCTCAAGATAAATCAATCATTTTCTTGAGACCTCCATAGTCATATGTCCCTGAAGTGAGCAGAGACGAGCAACATTTGAAAAAAATAGTCGTAATAGTCCTCCCTAAGGGACGGCATGACCTCCATAGGTGTTACTGTCCACCACATTGAGGAATGCCTCTAGTTGTAAGGATCCCCTTGGGGCCTGTGGTCTCCTGCTTGAGCCTTAAGTGTGTAACCCTGTCTCATTTGGTTCCAATATGATTGGCTGTTAAGTCCATTCACATCCTACTGTTCTTAAAAAACTATTGGTGCCTCCCTTAGTAATTGGGATTGAGCATCTGTGATGCCATACCTTTAACTTCATATTTGCCTGGCTGAATCATCACGATTATCTTACACGTGGGAGCGTCAGACATCTTTTACCTTGCATTGTTGCCTAGGTGAATGAGGTCTTTGGCTCAATAGCACATTATTTTTGAGTTTAGGAAAGGCTCTGTTGCGTATGTTCCGTTTCGTGTATCATTGGCCTACTTGTTGTTTCATATGCTCCCATTGATTTTTTTCCCCTGTTTTTTGTATTATGGTCCATTTTTTGTGCATTTTAACAACCAACATGTGGAGTTCGCTCATGTTATCGCTTTGAAATAATGGTGTGAAATGGCTTCCGGCAGATACACTATGACAGAATTGGGAAGGATGGGCTACTTAGCCACAAAGAAATCACCGTCCTATATTTGCCTGATCTATCAAATTGCCTGCCTTCGATAGATCAATGGAGAAGTCAGTGGCTTGCTCACAAAATGATGGTCGCTGAGAAGGAACAATTCGCTGAAAAGCAGAAGGTTTTTTTTAGCTTCAGTTTTCTGTTTTCGAGTCTTTATCTATGGATCCCATTGAAGTCAAACTCATTTTTCTTTCATTGTTTCAGAAGTTGAGTGAAAAGGATTTATCACCAGGTATGTAGATTTATTAATTGTGTCCAAGTGTTACCAGTGGAAGTTTATTTCTTTAGTTTGTCTGTTGCTGAGAGAGTGAATGTTACGAAAATCTTGTAGGTGATCGGAAGCATGAGATATCTGAGGTCGCTGTTGATGTTGGGAATGATATCAAAGTCAAGGTTGAGGATGGTCCGGGCAAGCATGACCTGGAAAGTCCTGACTGTGCAACTGCATCTGATGTTGAGAAAGCCGTGGACATGGATACAGGAGGGATGTCGACTGCAGATGATAGACAATCTATCAAGGAGGGTGAGGTCGAAAGTATTAAGGAAACTACTAGTGACATGGAAAATATAGAAGATGGAGCTTCTGCTCCAGCAATAGTTGATACTCGTAAGAATGCTGATAAGATGGGGGAAACTGATGATGAGAACAAACAAGGTCATCTGGAAGGTGCTGTCAAGCGTGATGAGACTTCTCTAAGTGTGACTAATGTCAGAACGTTTGTCCGGAAGAAGGTCACTAAAAAGATTCCTGAGAAGACTCCTGAGAAAGAAGATCAGATTTTGGAAACTTTCAACGTACAGACTGAGAAAATGGCTGAGATGGAACCAGAAGTTTTGAAAGCAGATGTCAAGGATGAACAGGAGGGAGCTTCTGGAAAGGAGGCAGTACCCAAGACGGCTGGAAAGAAAAAAGTTATTAGGAAAGTGATAAAGAAAAAGATCATTAAGCTGGATGAGAAACGTGAAATTGCTGGTAGCAAGCAAGATGGGAAAGCAGATCCTGGTGGAGCAATTGAAACTCACGATATAAAGATAGAAGTGGAGGCTACTGTTGATTCTGGTATAAATAAATCAGGAGATAGGGGTGGTAATGAGTGTAAAGAACTGGGTATTGTTAAGCAAGATGATTGTGGTGCGACAGATGGAAAGGAGAACAAGGAAGATAAAGAAGACGAGGAGAAGACAATCCCAGATGATCAGGGTACTGTCGAGACTCATGTTGCAAAACAAGAGGACTTGAAGAAACATGGTGAAAATGACAGGAGGGAGAAGGATAAGGACGAGAAAAAACCTGATTCTAAACAAAAAACTGGTAAGGAGTCCAATGAAAAGAAGCCGGAGGTGGCTCCTGGAAACCCAGGTTTGTTTGTCCGGACAAAACAGACGACGGAGTCAAAAGTACGTTTTTATCGTACCATGATAATTTCTCTTACAAGTTTTTCTCATGATATTGTAATATGCGTCATGTTTCCAGACATCAATGAGAGAGAATGTTGCTGCGCTTATTTTTTTGTGCACAGATACGCTCAATTTCACTTTCACTTGACGGTCTCTTGGATTATAATGAGAAAGACACTGAAGAGTCAACAGTTGAGGTTTGTCTTTCCTTGGCATAATCCTATTGCTTTCTGTTCCAAGAACTTCATTTTAAGACTCTGACTAGGTAGCTGTGTGGCTTATTGTTGTGTGAAGTTTCTTTTTTGTGGTTCCTGTTTAACAAGGGATCTAATTAGCGTTGTAATTATAAAATTTAATGTGGAAAATTATTTCATTTATACCTTTTTTATCAAAAAAATATCTCCATTTTAAAATTTGAGCTGTATTTTTTTTACCTCAGTCGATAATTCCCCCTTGGTTATTCGCCGGATTGGTTGGTGTGATTTCCAGCTCTGGTTGAGCCTGTTCTTGTATAAATTATCCCGTTTCTTTATTCGTTGTTCTCACTCAATACCCCGACTGGTATTGAGTGAGAAGTATCCACTGTCTTTAGGCTTTTGAGCCAATTATCCACTACATATCATGCATCTAGTCTGACGTAAAACGTACCAACCTGACCTTTGATAGAAAGTAAGCAATGACACGGCTTCTCACGACCTGAAGGCCAGATACCAAAGTCAGATATACAAAGACTTTTTTCTCCTGTTTTATCACTTTCCTGCATTGGAGCTGCATAATTTTTCTTATTTTATGCATTGTAACTTATTTAGGCCTCTTTTTTTTTACCTGTGACATTACGTAAAAACGTTTAACAATTTAATTACAAAAAAAAGAGAAATTTACCATTTTCTGTTCCCCCAGTTCTTTTGTTTGCAACGGTGGACTGCTGTAACTAAATCAGTCCTCCAGACATGGGTGTAGGATAGTTGGATGTGCAGTTGGTAAGACGATGAGAAAACGTTCCTGACAGCAATGGTGGATCACTGGGAACATAATTATAGGCCCAGAATTGATATCTATTTTTCTGGCGGCCTCATCAATTGGCCAGTGTGTCTCTATATGATATAGTGCCATCTGGCTCGATCATTTGTTGTACCAGTAGGACTCTTGTCGTTGATCTTGGTTGTGCCACTCCTGCAGCAGTATGAACCTTGACGCATTTTCTGGAAGCTGGTGCTGAAAATTGACCAAGTGAAAATATATCATCAATATTGATGGTCGTATTATTCCCCTTCTTAATATCCTTCTCTTCATATCTTGTCAAACATCATATTGCCTCTGGAACACAGTTTTCAAATTGTAAACATGTCTGAAAACCCAATGAAGATTTGAAGGATAAATATACGCAATAAGTGACGCTATGAATATGCAGAGAATCCGTTTGACTTTGCGCTTTACCATTCTCCAGATTCTGGTTTGTTTTCTTATCTAATTTCCGAACCATTTTTGTAGCTCTCCTTGTTTGCAGAGTCCCTAAATGAAATGATCCAGTTTGAGATGGGAAGCCGACTTTTGTCATTTCTTCAGGTAAATTCCATGGAAGCCTCTGCTTCGCCTCCCCTCCTAAATGTATTGACTTCTTGGTCTGTTCTCAATTCACTTGATACAACTTTCCTCCTCCAGAAGCTGCGCTCAAATTGTTTGGCTAAACGAAACAAGCAAAAAAGAGAACGGGAGGAAACCGCTGAGAAGAATGAGAAAGAATCATCTGCACACAAGCGTCTGAAATCGGTTGACGACAATAAAGTAGAGAATGAATGGGCTCAATCTATGGCACAGAGCAGCTCTACACTTGATAATGCTTCACAGATTGCCAAAGACGAGAATTCAGCCCATGGGTTGGATGAATCTACAGCAGAGAATAAAGAAGAGCAGGTGATGGAGGTCCAAGAAGATCTTAAAGAAGCAGAGGAAATGGATGAGACGCCGCCTGAGAACGTTGCAGCAAAGCAGGCAAGATTTATTTCGTTTCTTCTTCCAGGATCCGAATTTGCTTGTCTCCTGTTTCTTGCTATAATTCCCGGTCAGCTTCCTGCTGAGTGATTACGTTTTTCAATTGGTTGGATCTGTATAAAGCATTCACTTTTTATATTGCACAAGGGGATGGTGTATCCATGGAAGAAAGAAAGAGAATGAGAATGAACGGCCAAGGATTACGTTAATTTTTTTTTTCACCCGTTTTTCTCTTTGCCTGAGCTGCTTCTCCGATGCAGGAAGAAATCCCAGGTGAGAAGGTGGAGCCAGAGGAGAAGGCTGACGGGCTTCCCGAACAAGAAGTGAAGGGGGAGGACGGAAAGTCCACAGAGGAGGGGACTGCTAGACATGATACAGAGAGAGGCACTGCTAGAGAGGACGACCCTGGTAAGAAAGAGCATGCGCCAGAGGTTGTCAATGGAGACTTGCTGCAGGTATCTTATCCTTGTCAATTTTTCTGCTGTTGGGCTTTTTTTTTTTTTCTCTTCAGTCAAAATTCGATTCAGTCCTCTCTGCGATGAACCCCGATGCTAAAATATTTCCATCAAAATCGATCAGGCATTCAGGTACTTCGATCGAAATAGAGTGGGCTACATCAAGGTACGTATGTCCGGGGAAAACCCACACCAGAGAGGATCACTGAACCATCTGAGAACGCCCCCACGTTTCCCCTGCAGGTCGAGGATCTAAGGCTAATCATCCACAACTTGGGACTGTTTCTCTCACAGAAGGAGGTGAAGGTATGGTTCTCTCTTCTTTCGCCCATCTTAACGTCAGACTCTCATATTGGCCTCCCTGATGCAATCGGGAACGCCGCTGTCTCGCAGGAGCTGGTGCAGAGTGCTCTCCTGGAGAGCAGCTCTTCGAGGGACAACCGGGTCATGTATCATAAGCTGGTTAGGATGGGTGGTCTTCTGTCCTAGTCTACCCTAGAACATCATGGCGTTCTTTCTACAGCCGACGTGAGAAGCTTGCACTGCCCTGTGGTGGGATCCCTGAGACTCATCCATATTGACCCTCGGCTGAGGGCCCTGGAGATGGATGCTCTCTCTCTCTCTCTCTCTTGTTCCTCGGTTCCCTCTGTAGGTACTACTACCGTCTTGACTATTCATTAAATGGACGCTGGTTGACTTTCCAATTGCTTTTAGTAGTAACTTGCCACCCAATTCGAGCGAGGTTGCCCATTTTGTATTTGATAAAACTACATGAAAATGCCTGTTCTTGATCCCTTTTTCGAAGAAGATGAAGGTTTCGAATACTGACCATCGTTCCATATGAACAAACCAGGCGAGCAGTCAATCCGCTTCTCTTACCTTTTCAGCACGTACATTCCATCTCGCATTTCTAACTTTTCTTCTGCAATAAGACCTTCCAGAAAGCTTTGCAGCTGCTGTACTGACTTGTCGTACGTCGGTTCGGCTATGCAAAACATCTGCGACACAAGCTTGGGATCACTTCACTCACCACATCCCCTCGCCAAGAACTCGGACACACAAGAAGGGTAGGGACTCTCGTCTCAACACTTACCTTCAGAGTGTTATGAATTCTGTCCAGTGCCATGCTGCCAAAGTTGGTCAGCATCCCCACAATGAATTTCTGCGCTCACAAGGTATATATTCTACGTTAGGATATTGCTTTGCCGGCAGTAATCAACGTTATTGATGATCATATGGAACAATGGAAATGCACCCAATATATATATATATATATATATATTCTACATGGAGATTTCAAGTTATCCCAAGCATAAACTAAGGATAGTTTATCTGATGCCAACTCATCTTCTGTCCTGATGTCTCTCCCATGTCTTTAGGATGCGGACGGCAAAAATGATGATTTCTTGTTCCCTTCTGTATCTCAAGATATTTGGTAATCTACCCATCCTGTCTTGAAGGTCATCCCTTCCAATGTACTCTATGTTAAGCAGCCATAGCAGACCATGGGGGAGAGAGTTAAGATTCTCACTTGAGAGGTATTCTACACGTTTACTCTCTTTGGATCTATGAAAATCAGAGCAATCCCAGTATCACTGGAGCTACCCATTCTGAAAAGTGAAGCCTGAGCACATGCTGAAGCTCAGTTCATTCAAGTGGCAGGGTTTTGTACAACCCTCGTGGAACCTCAGATGCTCAATCGATGATGCCAGTGAGGGAGACAGAACTGTGGACCATACTTTGAGAGACTGGGAGTTCTTATGCAAGGCGCATAAAATGGGGTTTCATCCCTAGATGATCTTAAAGGTGCCTAGTGAGAGGGTGGGCTTGCAAGGGGATTTAGATGCTTCGTATAATTTAAAGGGGAGTTTACCATATCCCGTAGGTGATCTATTTACGCGTGAAAAAAAGAGAACAAAAGCTTGCAACAGGAAGGAGTGTGGTGCATACCTCGTAGATGGTCATTTCTTTTCGGAGCTGTTCCTCGACAGAAGCCAGGGATCCTTCTCCTTCCTCATCGTTTGCTGAAAGATCCTCCAAGGTTCCCTTTGCGAGGCCATTTCTATTCGTTTCAGACATCTCATCAACAACCGTATATATGTGGTCATCACTGTCGGATCCGGGAGACTCAACAAGAATTCCCTGAGCACAGACAAAGTAAAGGAGTAAAAACATTAAACACCAAAGAAATGCCCACAAAATATTTCTTGCGCCTAAAAAATTAGCACACAATGATCAGATTATGATGTAACAAGAACTTTCAATAATCAATTGTGTGAAGAATACAGTTTCTCGCCGTCTCTCTCTCCACACTATGATGTTGGATGGTGCACCATGATCGCCAAGTATCCCCTGTTATTCTTTGACAGCTATATGTCTCACTCTAAGTCCCATGCCCAAGTTATTCTAAGAAATGTTTATATTTTGATATCCAGATCAAAAGTTGTCCAACATTACAATCCATTCTAAGAACCTGCTTGTCTTTACTTTTCCTCTGCCCGAAGTTATCCTCCATATGTAATGCTATCGTTAATTATATGTTGTAAAATCAAAGTAAAACTTGTACACATTTTTCGTTTTCGGCCAAGAGATCGCACAGAAACCATCGGCTGCATTTGCTGCTGTATCGAAAAAGTATATCTATCTACGGATACCCAAGACACATTAAACAGAAATTGCAACACGTAGGTAATTCTTTCTTAAATATGAAGCAAGCAAGCACTCACGACTTGCCTTGCTAACCCAGAAGCTTATTCTTCTGTTGAGTATATCCACAGGGGTTCCGACAGCAGCCGCAAGGTTCTTGGAAGTCCAGCTGCAAAAACAAGATGGAAATATAGAGCTGCAGAAAAAATATGAGCACATAGAAGCAACTCCAGAAGTAAACCTTGCTTGCTCTTGGAATTTCAAGATGATTGTTGCCTGGACCGGGGATACAGTGAACTGCAAAGCTCTGTCTTCAAATTGCAGTTCCAACTGAAACAAGGGAACGGTGATGCCTATTATATGACGCAGAAATCATCCACATTCTAAACACCAAGATAATCTATGGTTCACGAGTCATTATGGTCATCCGGAACACCAAGATGAATGAAGGCTGCATGTTCAAGATGGGGGGCATTCGAAGTCTAACCTTGACCACTCCAAGATTTTTTCTCCAGAGTAACTTTCGAGGGGCTTTAACTTCATGAAACCTTCTAGCATAGTCGGATAGCAATTCCTCCACGGCAACTGGTACATTGATGGACTCAGCCTGTGATTTGTATGTCTCAGTCAAATAAACGGTAGCCAAACATTCAGAAATTAAACTGGACAGAAGGTGGCATGAAGATAGGAAATAGACACGTCCTTTGGTTCCTCCAATCTTCTCTACGTCCAAACATTCTTACACCAGCTGGTGTATCCTGGAGTACTATGTGTGTCCTGTTTGTTACCTGGATCGGAGGCCAAAAGTTCGAAGAGATAATTGTCGCATCAAAGACCTCCAGTGACATGTCACCTTCGTCTTGCTTGGCATCTAAACATAAATCAAAAGAGTGAAAAATCTGGCACATGTTTGACATATATTTAATTTAGCAGGAAGCCCTCGAATGGATCAGTTCCACTGTACCTATCTGAGTTGCCTTTGCCGCTGATACTTTGATATTGCTATTGGTCCTCTTGGAGTCTATTAAATCATTAAGCATAATTTCGCATCTCTGCATGCTGCTTTCTCCAAAATGAATCTAAAAACCGGATAAAAAAGATTGACTTAAAGGAGAGCTTTTCGGATGGTAATATATCAATGCTATATCAGTGTGTAAGCTGTTGTCCTACAACCCATGAGAGCTAATGAAGTTAAAGAATTCGCCAGAATGGAGAAAATAAATAGCATACCTTTAGGAGTTCCAAAGTGCGTATCTCAGAGTCAATGTCATAGTCAGACTTATTCAAAAGCTTATCTGCCAGCATGATTCGGTGTTCATTCACCAGCTGATCCTTTGAACCAATAATACTGACCATCATTCCTAGTATATCAATCTTCCGCCGATTCCTGCTGCCTCTTGCTGGATCTGCTTCCACTGGATCAGGTTCCCAACTGAAAGGAAGCAAACACCAGATAACAAGGGGTCTTCTCATACAAGCACATCACATCATACAAAGTCCACTTCACTAGAAGGGTAACACACGAAATTCAGCAAACAAGTAGATTAATCACGATCAATATCACAAGATCTATACCGCATTGCATTGATCCACGCCTGTTTATCATCCGTGACAAGGTCGTCATCATAATCAGCACTCTCTTGATTTTCAGCATTTCTGTTTAGTTCTTCAAGAAGACTGTCGCCTGTGTTCCCTGCTCCTGTGGCACTTCCCCCACTCCCATCAGTAAGCATGGTCACAATGCATTTTATTGTATCCTTCCTCCTCCTTAGGTATTCCCTTATGGGTTCACCAACTGCTTCAAGGAAAACACCAGTAGGATCTATTATCCGTAGTGCCTTGATGGTCGAAACATACTGGTGCAAAATGTCATTTGTTGAGGCACCAGCTGTAAGCAGACGAAATCTCAAGGAAGAAATAAATGAGTCAACAAGCTTGGAATGCTGCCCAGTGCAATCTAGACACTGTTTCAAATCTTCAATAGCCGGAGAGCTGGTTCAAGGCCATTTACAAAGTAAGCTAATAATATTTGCGACAGCAATAAACAAATCAAAGCAGCATGTATGACATTGATATACATCTTCCGACGTTGCATCACTCCACAATATATTGCACATATATGACGGAACCACGAGAGAGATAGGATGTACTTGAACTAAACAGGGTAAATATATTGCATCCATCACCTACCTGGACATGTCAAAATGGTAACAGATAATTTATTCTACATGATCATCAAAGGCAAGTCAGATGCGTAAGAAGTCAACAAAAGGTTAGCATAAGAAGGAAGCTGAAAGGTTTATAATTTGTATGTACGTGCCTCATACTGCAAACTCATGAGCGCATTGAAATAAGATAATAACCCAATACATACGACTCAAAAGTTGTAGGGAAAGACATGAAGGAAAAGAGAAAACCTGTCAGGGTAGTCCACGATAATCTCAAAAAGCTTTGCTATTCTCAGGTCTTGCAAGCTCTCATAAGCAAAATATTCGAGCCTCAACTGCCATCTGACAAGCTCTTCAGAAGGCATGTCGATTCCAGGGTAACATGTAGGGAGAGAAGCCAGAGGAGATTTCAAACCAGAATTTGAGTCCTCATGACCAGCTGAGTCTCCCAGGTAACCTAAAAGAGCATTTAAAAATTGAAGCGGAACAGCCTGAACACCAATGAAGCAAAAGATCAATAATGAAATAAGATACGATCAAAAACCAGAAAGGACATGCCAGACGTAGATCAATGCAATTAATATCTAGTGAAGGCAAATAAGAATACTTTCATGTTTAAATGCCCAACACACATGCAGTAGATGTAGTGCATGAAATGTTTTAATTTAAACAAAACCTTTCAAGAGTTTTCAGTGAATCTTTCAATCTGGAAAAAGTCTGGACTGAGAAAAGATGGGATTAGAGAATTCTCTCATGAACGTATCCTAAAACGTATAAGGTAACTGCACTCAAAATGGTACGAAGAGTGCAAATCCAGACTTGCACTATTATATGAGAAAAATTCATACTGTTATATGAGAAATCGAGAACATGGAGAGAGGTCTAGCTAATGAAGAGAAGAGTTGTGCTTATAATGAAGACATAGAGTGGATTTGATAATGAGATGAAGGCAGGGGTTTCTACCTTAAGCCTTTCCTTCCCTAACCAAAAAAAATACCAGGCATTGTGTAGGGAAAAATAAACCATGAGACAAAAGTGTCAGAGGGACAACACAGAAGAATACATAAAAATATCATGACAAATGAACTTCCCAGACTTTTTTTTTCTTTTCACAACAACAAATTGCTAAATCATTGAAATGGGTCTAAGGTCTTTGAAAATTGAAGAGATCCAAGATGCATATGCTACCATGACAAATGAACTCCCCAGATTTTTTTTTCTTTTCTTTTCACAACAACAAATTGCTAAATCATTGAAAAGGATCTAAGGTCTTTAAAAATGAAAGAGATCCAAGATGCTTACGCCTGGTGTTGCACACCTAGGCATAAACAGCTAGAACTTAGTAAGGTGCACAGCCTACGTCTGCATAACACAATAACAGATGCATGGAATACTTCAGCTAATTACTCGCATGGGTTTTCAATCCTAAATCACAAGTAACTCGAAATCAAAAAGGTTCTCAATGAAGAGAACTTTAGAAATCAGCAAGATTCTAAGTGAAGTAAAATTCAATTACATATGAAATTTAATTAGGAAACAATAGAGGAGCATCGACCATAATGTGAATGCAAAGAGAAACAAACCTGAATCCATTCTTTAATGGACTCTAGAACAGGACTTCGGTAGTCATCTCCAGCCAGATATTGAACTTTAATCTGCAATCAAAACAAGAGCTACAATGTAGAGAACGAAAATGCATTAACCACATGATGAAGACTACGTGAACCCTAAATGGTAATAACGTGCATACTTTCAAAAGGGAAAAGATAGCTGAAGCATAGGCATCTTCGGTTACTGATGTAAATCCAAGACTTCTAAGATCACGAACAAGTTTGCCAATGTTTTTAATCAGTTCATTGTTCTTTAAGGTGACTGATTGGTCATACACTTCCTCAATCTCCATTGCACCAGCTCGAGAGGCCATGTCACTTTTGCACGTAAAACCCACACCAGAATCGACGGAGGCTTCATATCCATCTTCACATTCTCCAGTGATCATGCTGCTTAATTCTTCCAATATTTTTCTAAAATACAGTCGCAGTATCCCTGGAGAGAAAGCAATATATAACCAATAAGAACATATTTTTATTCCATGAACTCCATAGAATCTCCATCAAATAACGAAATGCAATAAAAGCACAGATGTCTTCCACAAGAAGATAGCGTGTATAGGGTCTGTAAATGTACTATGCGGACACAAAAAAATGCTGGGGTAAACCCAACAAAACCTAGTATCAATGCACCACAATTAAATTAGCCAGATATTAAATGAGTGCTCTGGACAGGGGTCATAGAGCTATTATTCATGTTCTGTGCCAAGAAAGAGGAAAACTCTTATAGGAAGTTAATAAAATAAGCAAAAATCAAAATTGAACAAACATTAAACATGATACCTGATTTATTTTGCCAGTCTAGCTATGACGTTTTTACAATAAATCAGAGTTATTGAATATAGTAAAAATCAAGAGTTGAGAAACAAATGTTCTATTTTAGAACTTATCATCTCTCCTTATACACAGTCAGAAACGTGAATAATAGAAAAACCATACAGAACATCTTGATTTTTTGCACGATTGGAATGTAATGCTTCAATAGACAGTTGGATCAGACTACAACTGACCGGATTCTTGCCATAGCAGCTGATGGGTTAAATTCAAGGTAAACTGTCTAAAGGCAAACTTACTCAGAACTTTCACATAATTTTCTGAGCATTATAAATTACCCTTTTTCTAACCAATGCAGAGGAGATAACCCTTATTAGCGAAAACTTTCATGAAAGAAAACATATGACTAAATCAAAGAGGCCTTTTACATAGTGTCATTTTAGATTGTGTAAAGAATGAAATCTACTGTACGAGAAAGACATCCAAAATCGACAGGAAGCAGCAGAATAATAAAAGAGAAGGAAACCATAAGAACCACACACCAAGAAATGGCTGAGGAAGTGTCGAATGAAGTACTGAAGATACCATCAATTGGTGCCTGGGAAGAAGAGTGGATATATAGTCCTCCAATTCTGATGCAACATCACCTTCTGATAGTAAAGAATTAAGCAGAATTGACAATAATTTCTCCTGATAAACTTTTTCCATGCATATCTCCTCCAGCGATGCAGTTAACATCTCCTCAGATCCTTCCTGAGACATCAGTGATATGACATTCTTTTACTGCCCACGAGTTTAAAACATCAAACAATAGAAACTTTGCCGAGAGTTTACATAACATGAAAATAAAATAAAATTGCAATCTACGTTTGAAAGTTGTCAACTGACACACTTGGATAAATTTAAACTAGAGGAGGCAAACACTTCCAGATGAATCATGGCAATGCCGAATATCAGGAAAGATGGAAAAAAAGAGCAGAACAGTACTCTTCATCAGGAACGTACGAAGGAAAGCTAAGGCTATAACTCAAATATTGGTGATAAAATCTGTACCCAGAAAAAAGAGATTGCAGAGGTCCTTCATCTTCACAAGCACTAAAGCCTATTCTTTTAACATCACTGGACCCATATGAGATAAACTGCAATTGCAGAATAAATCTTCTCCTGCTTAGAGAAATAAACAAACAATGCGTCCCACCAAAAGACAGCTAAAACTACAGTCTGTTCTCCAAGAGATGCAAAGTATTTCTGAGGCAGCAAGTGCTCCCAGTTGAGGATCTCGAGGAGCAGATCAGAAGTAATTACAAGGGTGTCCCAAAGAGGATATGACCGCCTTACGGGGAATACCTTCTATAATTCTCAAGATCATTATAGCATGCTTCACAATATAAATACACACATATCCAGAGGGACGCATGTGACTCTGGGTGATGGAATTAGAATTCCATGACAGAGGCATAGTTAAGGAGGCTGTACGATGAAAGCAGTAGATTCCACACGCTGAATGAACTCACCGTTGATGCGGCCGTTTTATCAGAGGATGGATTGAAACTCTTCCAAAACTTTGAAACTGCGTTCTTCCGGAACGACTCCTACGACAAAGGAAACATAGTCATACCGTTTCAAACATAAGTATAAAGCTCCAATTTGGACATAAAGAAAACGAGACGGAACTTCGCTGGGGCAATCGAACAAACAAACTACGCGCGTTTCTTCTGCGCATTCTTCCCGTCAGATGCCACAGTTAATGGAGGTAACCATATGGATACGGAAGTCACAACCTCTTTTCCTTTGCAGTATACACCTTGGAACACCAAGCGCGATGGGGGGAGAGAGAGAGAGAGAGAGAGAGAGAGAGAGAGAGAGAGAACCTCGAGGGCTTGGAGGAAGTGGTCTCCCACGAGTCGGGTGAGGCCATAGTGGCTGAGGGCGCGGACGGAGGCGGCGTATTCGTCGGAGTCGGCGGCGACAGAAAGATCCCCTGAGAGGAAGGAGTCGGTTCCGGTGCAGAAGCATTCCCAGCTCTCGATGATCTGTTGAAGGTTGCCCTCTGTCAGGGCGTCCAACGCCTCAAGGTCCGCGTCCATTCCCCTATAAGAACGCCGGCACTGCGAACGAGAAAGCAGACTCCGCTGAGATTGAGAGAGCCCGCTAGATGGGTATACACAGGAGAGTGGGCCGGAGGGAGGAAAGCGCGGGCACTAGAACGGGCGCGCGCGATTTTCCGCACGTGCCACTACCCGTGCCAAATGTAAGCCACCATCGCTGAGTGGAGGATCTAAACGTACGAACAGTCCAAGGTGGGGTCCGCCTTGGTCCCACGCTCCCACCCAGCGAGCGCGCTCCAAGATTGTCGGAGCGACGGATCCACTGAACCCCCATCCTTTCTGCTGCGGTCTTCCCTTCCCCTACCCGCCTGGTGATCTCGGAAGGGTTTCCGACGATCCTTGACGAGGAAGAGCGAAGGTGTCCCCAGTCTCGGCGCCATTCAAACCCTACGCGGATTCCGATTCCCGCTTCGAATTGTTTTCATTCTCTCTCTTCCATATGGGAAGAAGAATGAAAAGTCCCACTTTTATTCGGTTCCTATGTTTGGACAGATTTTATTTGGAAGTCTGAACGTCTCTAGATTTCGAGCATTAGGGAAGCATTCGTCTAGTAAAGGGTGGGGGAGGGGGAGGAGGGTTGGGTCTTACACCAGCGGAAGGAAGAAATCATTAGGACAGAATGTCCCCTAGATGATAAATGATAGAAAGAAGTCTAATATGTAGTAATGGGCAATACGAGATTAATGTGGTCTAAAGAGTATAAGAAAACCTCGTCGACCACTAAATAAAGAAAATGAATAATATTTAATGTCAAGAGAAGAACAAGATATAGAAGTATATGGAGTTAATGAAGCATTGATACTAGCCACTAAATAGGAGTGGAGGAGAAGTTAGAATCCCATTTTCAGCCGCCTTAGCAAAAAGGTTTTTTGTGCCCTTAATTTGTCTCTTTCTCTCTCTCTCTCTCTCTCTCTCTCTCTCTCTCTCTCTCTCTCTCTCTCTCTCAGCCCTCTTTTAATATCTGTATTATAAGGGGGTTGGACTGATTTTGTACTTAAAACTAATCCTAAACAATGACATAAAGGTGAGATGAAGTTAGGATGGACCTCTCCTAACAAATAAGGGTTGACCGAGTCACCCTTACAAATCTCTACTTTGACTTAGTTAGCATGAACTTCTTCAAAACTTCATACTAAAAACTCCATAAACTCATGATTACAATAGAAAAATAAAGTCACATATCTTCTCCAAATAAGAGGTTAATTTCAAGTGTTGTAAACTCTAATCTAATTCAAACAATGTTGGAGCCATGAAGATAGAAGAAGTTTCATTAATATGTCAACTAAATTATCTTTAGTACTAATCTTTTGAAAATTATATCATGGATGAAATGATACCTATCATCAATAGGCTTTGTCCTTTCATGATATATCTGATCTTTTGCTAAGTGAATAGTACTTTGATTATCACAATGGACAATGATCAAATCTTGACATAATTTAAATTCATAGAACAAACTTCTTAATCATATAGCTTCTTTTAACACCTTTGTAAGTGTCATAAAGTCCACTTCTATAGTGGATAATATAAAAATAGACTATAAGAAAGTTTTTCAACTAACATCGCATCTACTAACTAAAAATATATAATTAGTTAGTGACCTTTTCTTATCAAGATTTCTTACAAAATCTGAATTAGTGAATCCAATCAAAGTATCACTAGTTCTCCAAAATTGTAAGCATGTATTAACAATACTCTAGAAGTACATAAAGACACACTTAACTACATGTTGATGTGCTTTACTTAGATTAGTGATGGAGGACCAAAGAAAAATATCAATACCAAATATCACTGATTTTAAAATAATTAGGATTATAATTACTTGAGAAGAACCACACTTTCAAGGATTTATATAAAGTTTCAATCAGGGTGTTAGGATCACCAATAAAAAGAACAAAGAGGCCTAGCCTATGGTTCACTCAATTCTTGTAAGGAGCAAGGATTTAAAAATAATGATCACTTCACAAAGAGAAATGAAATCAACCTATCAACATACCTTGTCAAAGGAGATTCTAGAGTGATTTTCTTAATTCTAGTGGCTTGAGATCCATGAGCCCTGCTGAGGAATTTCTAATGAGTGATGATTCAAGAAAATGGGAGGTCTAGGTTGGGTAGCTGAGGTCCACAAAGTATTTGGATAATTAAAAAATATAAGAGAGGAAAAAAAAGGTTTAAGTGAGAAATAGAAAGAATAAGAGAATAAAATAATAATGAGAAGGGCGGAATGAGAGGGCGTCGGCGGGAGAGAGAGAGAGAGAGAGAAAGGAATGAGGGGGTACATGGCAACGGCGGGTGAGAAGGAGAGAGAGAAGATGAAGGGGTACGTGGCGACGGCGGGAGAGGAAGAGGGAGAGAGAAAATGAGGGGTACGTGGCGACGGCGGGAGAGAGAAGAAAGAGGGTTTCAGCGGGAGAGAGAGAGAGAGAGAGAGAGAGAGAGAGAAGGATAGGGAAACGTGGCGACGGCGGGAGAGAGAAGAACGAGGGTTTCGGCGGGAGAGAGAGATGAAGTGGCAGTGACGGGGTGGACGGCAAGGAGCTGGAGTGGCGGCGACGGGTGGACGGCGAGGAGGGGGGACGACGACAATGGGGCAGACGGCGAGGAGGCGGGACGACGGTAATGGGGCGGTCGGCGAAGGAGGACGACAGCAATGGGGTGGACGGCGAGGAGGCGGGACGACGGTAATGGGGCGGTCGGCGAAGGAGGACGACAGCAATGGGGTGGACGGCGAGGAGGCGGGACGACGGCAATGGGGCAGACAGCGAGGAGGCGGGACGATGGCGACAGGGTGGCTAGCATGAAGAGGAGTGGCGGTGATGGGGCGGATGACAAGAGACGAGACAATGACGATGGGGTGGCTGGCGTTAAAGGGAGTGGCGGCGACGGGGTGGCGAGGACGACGTGAAGAGGAAGAGAAGGAGGTCCCCCTAATCCAAGAGGGCGAGAAGAAGAGGGGAAGCCCCTAATCCAAGAGGTGATGGCAAGAAATGAGGAACCCCCAGTCCAAGGGGCGAGATGGGGAAGAAGACGACCTTCTAATCTAAGAAGATAAGCTAAACCTTGATTAATTCTATAATTCACCGTCTCAAACACAACAGAGTCTTAGCATTTATAGAGGGGAAAGGAAGAGCGGTGGTTTTTCACGGAATGGAGAGAGAACGAGAGAGAAGGGGTGACAGAGACACCATTTCCCAAGAGATGTCATATGGCGCGTCTTGGTTGAAACGACCCCTCTTTTTAAAGAGAGGAGGGACGTGAGGATGACATGGCATTCTCTCCCCATTCTTCTTATTCTTCTTGTTGGGCCACCTTTTGTGGATGGATCCTCTTGCTTGCTGGTAGGGAACCATTGGTCCTGAATTTAATATTCCATGTTGGATTTAATAGAGGATGATGATGCCAATTGACTTGGAGATGAACTTGTCTAGGTGGAAGAACCTTAATTCTGGCACTTCTTCTTGGAAGGGTTGACCTCAAAGGTTGAGCCTCTGATTAACTATCCTCTACTAACTTGAGTTGACTTTTATGAGTGGAAGATTCTTCATTAGATCTTGTGATCCCATCAATTAGCCATATAATGACTAGTGATATATCAAGAGATGTGTAAATTAGGTCATACAATTGACAATTTTATAAATCATTTGACAATTTTAATGAAGAAATTATTTGACAATTTTATGAAATAAATATAATTATCAAATTTATTCCGAAAGAATTCATATTGTGTTACAAATGCATTAAATCTCTTATATTACTGCCAAAGAGATTGCTCAAGGCCATATAGAAATTTCTTTAGTAAACAAAAATGATTATCTTTTCCTTCAATAAGAAAACCTTATAGTTTCTACATAAAAAATTGTTCTTCAAGATTACTATACAGAAAGGCTGTTTTGACATCTAGCTATTCTAACTCTAAATTATATGATACAACTAGGGGTATTAGGATGCATATTGAGCTATGTTTAATAACAAGTGAAAAAGTATCATTATAATTAATACCTTCTACTTGACTATAATCCTTTGTAAGTAATTGTGTCTTGTATCTAGTATCATCAACATGTGGAGTGCCTCCTTTTTTATTGAAGACCTATTTATAACTAATGACTTTCTATCTTTTGGGAGCCTTAATCAACTCTCAAGTCTGATTTTTATGGAGAGATTCAATTTCTTCCTCCATAATAATTAGTCACTTGTCCACATCCCCACATGATACAACATCCAAAATTTGGAAGGCTTGTTAGAGTCTAATATCTCTTCTATAATGGTTAATGCATAAGCGACCATATTGGCATAGTCATACCTCAATAGTTGTCTAATATCTTTCCTTGATCGATCTTGGGTAAGAGAGTAAGTCTAAGTTTATGGAGAGGTCTCCACAGGATGTGTGGTAGGCATTGTAGTTTGCTTTTCTAAGAATACATCATGTGAATCTGAAATTTCTAACTCCACCTATTTTGAAGCATTGCCTTTAAGATATATATTTTGGTTTAAATATCTTTTGTCTAGGATGTAAAAATACAGCCTAGTGAAAGGTAACATTCATGTCAATTAAAAGCTTAAGATTTTCAGGATTAAGAAGCCATAGCCTATAATTAAACTAAGGAAATTAAACTTTTGTGCCTTTGGTTCTAACTTTTTGTTAAGTTGGATAACTAAAAACTCTTAAATCTAAATAATTCGGAGGATTATCTAACCAGATTTCTTTAAGAGTTTTAAAGTCTATGGTAGATGCAAGCAATCGACTTATGATAAGTGATGGCGAACGGGACCCGTCTCCATCAACTCAGGAGACACCGGCAGTCCGAGTTCAGCCCGATCGACACACGAAGACGAAGGAGCCTGACTTTCGCTACACAACCTAGCCCTTTAAGATGACGACATTCCACCTCCGCGACAACAACGAGCTCAACCTCACCCTTATCTTTCTTTGTATTTTCACGTTGACTTGTTGAGCCTTGTGTTTGTGTGTTAGCGGGCCAAATTCTATGTGTGTGTGTTGTTGTTTGTGTCTCCCTTTCTTTAGGGTTTTATTGAGTCTCTCTTTTGAGGCCCAATTAAAACCCTAAGGGGGGGGACCTATGTTTCTTTCTTTTTGGGCCTCTTTTGGGGCTTATTTGGGTCTTCATTTGAGGCCCACTTAAGCACCGTAAGAGGGCCCTCCTCTTTCTCCTTTTAGGGGAGCTTATTGGGTCTCTCTTTTAGAGGCCCAATAAGCCCCTTTTGTAACCTTTTGTGGCTTATGGGCTTGAGGGCCTCAAGTGGGCCCACCTCCCCTTAGCCCACTTGTGGGCCCCATATAAGGGGAGGTGAGATCCCCCCATCAAGAGAGCGCCGAATTTTGTGAGAAATTATCGTTTTGTGAGATACCTTCTTCGTGACCTAGGATAGGGAGGGAAGGAGGGAGAGGAAGGCCATCGATACCTTGAGGACTTCGTTCATCGTGACGCTGCTGCCGGAGAAGTCCCGCTGCCGCCTAAGACCACTGCCGCCGCCGGACATCTTCGTTGCTGCCCGTGAGATCGCCGCCGTCACCGGACGAAACGGCCGCAGTTGCCGCTGCAGCTGCCGCCGCCTCTGCTGGAACCCCGTCACGCCGTCGTGACGAAAGGGGCTCGTTTCGCCTCCCTACGAGCCGTCGCCGAGCACTCCACCGGAGTCTCTCGACTCCTGGTTTGACTGCCACCTCTTCCTCCGGAACTCCACCATAAACTCGCCGGAGCCACCATCCGGCGCTCCGCCCAGTCGCTGGCCATTCGCCGACGAACGCCTACCTGCCGCTGACGTTGGGAGAGACCCTACTGCCGTGCCGACAAGCCAGATCCAATCCAAGCTCCTCACAGGCCCCCGCCGGAGTTTCCCGACGATCCGCCGCCGTCGCGCCGTTTCCAGTGCTGCCTAGACCAGGAGGGCTCAACCCTCCCTGGTATCGTCGGCCGGATCGCCTCCTTCTGCTGCTCCACTTCCCGGCACCACCAGAGAAGGCCGATCCTTCCGGTGACGTTTGGGTTTCCACCCAACCGCTGACGCTCGGCATTCCCGCCGAAGCGCTGCTGACGCTCGGCATTCCCACCAAAGCGCCGCCGCCGCGCGCACCCCGCGTGCCCACCCGGCGCCGCCGCCCGCGTGCCCTAAGGCCGCCGCGCAGCTTGCCGCACGCGCCTGCTAGCATGCCCTTCAGCCCACCAGCGGGCCCACGCCCGCTAGCGTGCCCTTCGGCCCACCATCGGGCCCACGCCCGCTAGTGTGCCCTTTGGCCCACCAGTGGGCCCACGCCTGCGCTGACTGTGCCTCACCTTACGACGACGGCTTCTACGACTCTTGACCAGGACCGATTGTCGACGCTGAGCATCGCTCTTCACCGGACGTCTCTACCTTCATTGAATCTTCGCTCCGTCACGACCCGCCGGGCTACGCAGCCCTGAAGGTTAGCTCCGTACCCCTTTCTCTTAAGTTTAATTATCTCTCGAAGGGTTTTCTCGGCTCGTCTCCACCGCCATCAGGAGAATGTAGACAAGATAGGACGGTTATCAGATCGTGACTTCCGACGCTACGCCAGATTCGTCATCGTCGTGAGCTGCAGCCCTAGGCTACCTCACGACGCTGTTCCGCCGTTTGTCCAGACGTGGATCGAGAGGGCCTCACACTTACCATCGTTGAGTGTTTCCCCATGTTGTCTTGGGTTGATCATGCATATTGGTACGCCTACCTGTACTTAGGTTACGTGGTCAGACCTAGAGTCTAGGGTCCATACATTCTGATCGGATTGGTCTGACTACCCATCCCGGGTCTTGAGTTTCATTGATCAGGTACAAGAGTTCTCGCCCTGTCTTACATCAATAAGTCTTCATTATCATGAGTTAATAATTAATAAATAATATAGTTTTAGCCTTAACTCATGATAAATAGACATATTTATGTTAAATATAGTCTTCATCAAGTTTTTTTTGAGTTTTACTCATTTCTATTAGAACATGTACAAAAGCAAAATAACTTGTCGTAAAATATAAATAAATGTTGAAAGCACATAAATAAATAACAAAAATAGAAAATAAAGTATTGCCGAAGTTTAATCTGCCTCTTGGGCAACTAGAGACATCAGTATGATGGCTTGGTTTCATTCGAATGTGTCACACCATGCTAGAAGTTGCAGAAGTATCGTCCAGAGGCACTACACCCTTTGTGAGAGAGATCTGTCGAAAAGAAGGGTCGACCATGCTTTCACCATTGTCTAGAGGGGAGAAGGGAAGAGCTGACTGCTTGTCGGAGGCCTTGAGTGTAGATAGGGGAGGAAGGAACAAGTTCACCAATCACTAGAGGTATTGATCGCGTGAAAGGAAGGATGAACGGATTACAGTATTTGCGATTGTTATCAAGATTTTAAAGATAATCAATAATGCCTATTTTACTAGATAATAATAAATTATTATCTTTATATCTTTGCTGGTGATATGTGCGAGAACTTAAATTCTCGATATCATGGTACTTCACGAGCTAGTGGATGAGGTGTGCTTGCTCACATGGTGCACTAAGCGATGCTAGATTAACTCGCCATGAATGTCTGCCGACTGAAAACTTAAGTCCCTAGTACCATGGTGCCTCATTAGCTATCAAATCATCATTTAAGAGGGCTTAGCATTATATTGTGGTTGATGAGGAGGTCTAAACATATGATTAAGTCTAGGAAATGATTGAGAATTTATGGCATGATTTTGAGAATTTGAAAAATATTTTGATTTTTCCAAAGAAGATTTGATTGACTCCTATGATCATGAAGTGCATGTGCATGCTCTTGATCTAAATTAGGACATTGAAATTCATAATTATCAGTCTTATCACATGATGAACATCTAGAATATGAATGTTGTGCAGGCTATGTAGGTTCTTTTTTATGCAGTAAATGATCATATAAAACATTCAACTTTTGATGAACCTTACTAACTTCATTTCTAATGTCTAATACATCATAAATTTATAACCTCAAACATTTCTTTTTTATTTTTACTATTGTTGTGATCATATAAAGCAAAAGATTTACATTCAACTGAATTCTCACTCAAATTTTCATATAATTTATAAATTCGTCCTCATCTCTACTCATGAATGTGCCTCCACATGTTGCATCTATAGTATTCTTATGCTATTTAGATACACCATCATAAAATACACAATTTAATTGTCACTTAAGAATTCCATGATGTGGTCATTTTCTTTGAAGCTCCTTGAATCTTTCCCAAGATTCATAGAATGTTTCTCCTGATTTTTGAGTAAACTAGAGAATGGCTTTCTAATAGCATAAGTTTTGCTAACATGATAGAATTTTCTCAAAAATGCTTGCGCTACTTCTAACCATGTGGTGATCTCATATGGTAATGATGTGAGTCAATCTCTAGCTTTATCATGCAATGAATATAGGAAGAGACGTAACTTAAGTGCATCTTGAGGAATATTAGGAATATGAATAAGTTCACATGCAGCTAAAAATTGAAGAATAAAAATCTTGATGTGGTTCCCTATTACCTAATCCACAAAATTCAGGAAGCATTTGTAGAGTGCTATGACGAATATCAAAATAGACATTTGGCAAAATAGGAGGTCTAACCTGCAATGTAGGTCTATATAAATCAGGAGTATAGTAATCACACATAGGTTTATACGGTTGAGTATTTTCAACATTCTTACTCTCTTGGGCTTAGATGATCCATCCTAGGTGATTCTACTTCTATAAAAGATGATTTTTTTTCTTTTTCTATTGCTGGAGTCTCTAATATGGGTGGTAAATTTCGTTTTTCTTATGTTCCTAAATTCTTAGACTAGTTGGTAGTTGGATTTTCTAAGATTAATTGCAATCTGCATCTACTATTCATAAATTAGGCTTTTAACATTTAATTCTAGCAATGATCATGACATGAATATATGATTCTAATAAATATGACAAAGAGAAGTATAAAATTAATGAAAAATTAAAATACTCAAGTAAATAAATAGAAACTAAATATTTAAAATTCTAACTTATGAAAGAAATGTAAATAGAAATCAAATGAGCCTAATAAACCTTTTTTTTAAAATTTTAAAATACTATTTAAATAAAATTAATAAAATGATAAAAACTATAATACATATATTTTTAAATCACTGAAATATGAAAAACTAAATCAATTAACACTGATTAAAATAGATATCCCCGGCAACAGCGCCAAAAGGATGGTGTGCACTTGTTGTTGTGTTTAATACACACTATCTAATAATATTTATTACTAAGATTGAATAAAATATTAGAATAGAAGAAGTCTCAAGTCGAATACAAGAAAATTGTTTAATCCATTGTGAAAACTAATTTAGTTTATATATAAAGTGATTTTAATATTTTATTAATATTTAATAGAAATAATAAAATAGAAAGGTGAGGTGAGAAGAATAAAGGAAGGAAAGTGGAGAAAAGGAAGGAGAAAAAGAGAGAGAGAAGAGAGAGCTCTCATGAGAGAGAGAAGGGATGAGATCTCTTACGAAAGGGAGAGAAAGAAAGAGGAGGAGAGAAAGCTCTCACGAGAGAGAGAAGGGACGAGATCTCTCACGAAAGGGAGAGAAAGAGAGAGGAGGAGAGAAAGCTCTCACAAGAGAGAGAAAGGACGAGACCTCTTGCGAAAGGAAGAGAAAGAGATAAGACGAAAATGAAGAAAGAGAGAAATATGGTCAATCGGTTTTCTTAGACAAATGTGTGCTCAAGGATTCACACACATGACATGAGGTCAGCCATGAATGTCTCCAGCTTGTTTTAACCATTGAAAGCTCATTAATCAGCCTTTAATCTTGGTGATTTTATATTTGAAAACATAAAAATACTCATTATTCACAGAATGCTAGGAACATGAATACGTCAAGATTCAATTGCGGAAATCTATAGAAAACAAGTTGGAAACAATCTTAGCTTGATCTCAAACAAGTTTCGGAAGATTCAAAAGAAAAATGAAGATCATTCATCAAGTTTTGAATTAGTTCTACTCATTTCAATCTAAACGTGTATGAAACAGAAAGAACTTACCATAAAATGTAAATAAATGACAAAAGCAGGTAAGTAAATGCTGAAAATAGGAAATAAATTGTTGCTCAAGTTTAGTTTGCCTCTTAGGCAACTAGAGACACCACTGTGACAGTTTGATTTCGTCTGATCGTGTCACACTACGCTAGAAGTCATAGAAGTATCGTCTATAAGTGTTGTGTCGTTTGCTAGAGAGATCCACCAAAAGAGGGGTTGACCACGCTGTCACCATCATTTGGGGGGGAAGGGAAGAGTTGACCACTCACCGGAGGCCTTGAGTGTAGTCGGGGGAGGAAGGAAGAAGCTTGCCGATTGTTGGAGACGTCGATTACGTAAAAGGAGGGAAGAACGGATTGTTGTATTCATGACTGACTACCATCTAGATTTTAAAGATAATTAATAATGTATATTTTACCAAATAATAATTGATTATTGTCTTTATATCCCTAATGGTGATATGTGCAAGAACTTAAGTTCTCGATATCATGACGCTTCAAGAGCTGCTAGATCAGATATGCTTGGTCATGTGGCACATTGAGTGATGTAGGATCAACCTGCCACGAACCATGACCAATCGGGAACTTAAGTTTTTGGTACCATGGTGCCTCCTTAGCTATCAGATCATCCTTTAAGGCCACGTGCATGTTAAGTGGCGTCGGATTCGCAAACCACCAATGGATCGCCTTATGCATCTGGTATTGTGGCGTTTTGCCAGCCACATGATCTAGCTAATTGGATGACATGGCTTGTTGTGTACTGCTAGATCACACCATGCTCTAGATGGCTGTACTGAAATAGATGAAAATGTTTAGTCTCACATTGATAATATTTCAAACACATGTGCTGAATATAAACTAAAACTACATTCTCTCAATAGAGATCCCTTCTCTTGAAATAAAATAATGCCCAGGACTATTTTGGTGAAGGCAAAAAGATGGTATATTGATAAGTCTTCATTATCATGAGTTAATAATTAGTAAATAATATAGTTTTAGCCTTAACTCATGATAAATAGACTTATATTTGTGTTAAAGTGTGAAAAGTGGTTTTTAGTTGATTAACGTGAATTTTTGGCTAATTATTTGATTTTCTACGAATTTATATGATTTTTATAGTCTTATTTTTGAGATAAATGAAGAAAAAGAAAAAGAAATAAAAATAAAAATATAGCAAAATGGGGGGGACCCGCCAGCCAGCCAAGCCTGCAAGTGGGTCAGAAGCGTAGTCGGGGGAGGAGCCGCGAGCGAGGGCTTGAGCGGCTAAGACCGATGGGGGCACGTGTGTGCCACTCCCCTTCCACGTCACTAGTGGCCAACTAGTTGTGGGGCAAAGAGTGGTCGTACACGCGAGAGAAAGAGACTCATTACTTGCAAATGTAATATTACTATATATTCGTCTGAAACTTCAGCGCACAAGCGATGTGGGACTAAATCCGCATCACACCTTCTCCCGAAAGGGTTCAAAGATTTTAATACCTAAAATACCCCTTATTTATAATAGAGATATACTATGATAACGTCACTTAATAAGGGCATTATAGTATTTATTTTAATCTCTCTCATGTAGGTGGGCAACCGGTGCAGGTTTGAATCCTCCTAGAGCCAAAACTCGTATTTTTATCTGATTATTGCGACTTTCTTACAGATCGCCGGTGAAGGATTAAGCCAGTAGAATCATTGGATCATCAACAAAAATCTTGTCAACGCGATTCGCGAAGCATTGTAATTAAAATTGCTGAACGATTTATGATAAAAGGATCGTGAATCTATCGAGTAAATCACTACCTCCTAAGAGTGTATCGGATGCGATGAAGAGCCTCCTCTTATTGTGCGGACCTAAGAATAAAGCTCCCTGACATGCGCCCCACCTCTATCTAGCTCCTCTCCATTAGGTAACAGCCGTCGGAGAGCTACAAAGTCACCGTTTTTTTGCTCCGTCAAGTGACAGCCGCTGGAGACGATTTGACGACCCATTTTATTGATCTCTAGACTTCGCAAGGAGATCTAGAGATTGCCCATGTTGTCCTTGTCAAAATGAGAGCCTTTGAAGCCGTGGACACTGCACGACAATCCTCCCGAATGCTCAAGATTCTGGTGCATCGCGGACGCATCGCCACTGTGATACCGGAACTCTATTTTCCTGCTTTCAGCTTAATTTTCACTTCATTCCTTGTGCGCACACGTGTGTAAGGGCACTCTTTGCCCCATGACCGGTTGGCCACTAAGATGTGGAAGGGGAGTGACACCACACATGTGTGGAGCGAGGCCTTTGTCACTCGAGCCCAGCTCGTGGCTCCCCCAGTCTAAGTCTACCTACTTGACTAATGTTCCACCCTCAAGGTCAGCTGCCGAGATTTTTTTTTTTAATAATAAAAAATTATGTTAAGTATTTTAACTTTAGACTTTTAAAATTAACAATATCCTATATTTATTCTGCAAGTTAACAAAATAAAATCAAATAATAAAACTAATTAAAACACATAAATCTAGTTTTAATAAAGATCCTCCTCTCCCTACGTAGACTTGAAGATGAAGCTCCCTAACACATGCCCCACCTCTATCTAGCTCCTCTTCATCAGGTGACAGCCACAGGAGAGCCGCAAAGTCGTCATTTTTTCGTTCTACTAGGTGATAGTTGCCGGAGACGATTTGACAACCCATTTCATTGATCTCTAGACTTCGCAAGAAGATCTAGAGATTGCCCATGTTATCTTTGTCCAAAGACAATTTTCGAAGCCATGGACACTACATGATGATCCTTCCGAATGCTTAAGATTTCGGTGCATCGTCGATGCATCACCGTTGCGACTCTAGAACTCTATTTTGCTTATTTTTAACTTAATTTTCAATTCATTTAGAAATAATTTGTATGATTTAAATTTACCAAACTATTCTTCATTCAATTACGATTTTTATAGTTTTTACAGATCTTAATTTGACCAATTAAATCATCTATAATCACTTACATACGAATCACTAGGCGGAACTATGTTTTATGCCTAATTCATGTTCGTTGGGTGTTGACATCATCCTGATGTTCGCACCCCTTATTTCCTTTTTTTGTGAATTTTAAATATATTTTATTTTTATTTCTTAGTTTAAAATTCATAAGAAATCATATTCTTCAAGAAAAAATCTGAAATATTACTCAATTTTATATTATATCTATGTGATCGACTTAGAAAATATTTACTATTTTTGAAACTTTTATTGAATTATAATTGATTTATTTGTTCAAAAATACTTCTAAATATTTGAAAATTAGTATTCTAATTTTATAAATTTTAAATTTGCATCACTTACTAGACAGTCACGTCAACAATCCATCAGCGGTTCATTAATCCGACACCTCTCAATGCATACTCCACTACTTTTGTTATTGTTAATACTAAGATAAAAGGTGTTCTCAATTGGCAAAGTCTCACTCCAAACTCCATTTATAAAATTTATGAGATCTCACTCCATACTCGGGAGGTGAATCAGAGAGAAGGCAGCCCCTCATGGTCAAAATACTTATAATTTTTACTAAGGTACTTGTCAGCCACCAGCCCATACTTTTACCCCTTCTTCTTCAAGTTCAGTCACTAATTTTAGTCCACAATATCCTAATTCATATCAAAATCAATCTGATATGAATTCAAATTCGATGCAACAGTCTATAGGGCAAATGATGTAGCAATTTCAAGAAACAAATACATCTATGATGAAGATGATGGAGCAAATTAGGCAAGAAAATCAGCAAACAATCCTTAAGCTAGAAAAAGAGATAAGTAGACAAGCCTTGGCTCATTCAAAATGTGAAACAGGTCATTGACGTGACTTAGTTGTTGTATAGAAAATCACGTAAATTTAAAATTTATAAAACTAGAAAATACGAATTTTGGATATTTAAAAGTATTTCTGAACAAATATATCAATTATAATTTAATAAAACTTCTAAAAATAGTAGTAATTTTCCAAGTCGATCATAGGGATGTAATATAATATATGGTAATTATTTAAAATTTTCTTCAAAGAATACTATTTTCTATGAATTTTATACTAGGAAATGAAAAGGAAATATATTTCAAATTCACGAAAAAGGAAAATAAGGGTGCAGACATCAAGATGACATCATCACTCGATGAACGCGAATCGGGCAAAAATAGAGTTCTTCCTGACGATTCTTACATAAGTGATTACAAACGATTTAATTGATCAAATTAAGATTTATAAAATCTAGAAGAATCGTAATTGAATGAAGTATATCTTGGTAAATTTAAATCACACAAATTATCACTAAATGATGTAGAAATTAAGATGAAAGTAGGAAAATAGAGTTCCGACATCACAACGGCGATACGTCGATGTATTTAAAATGAAAATGATAAGGGCATTAGAGTACTTATGTCAATCTCTCTCATGCAAGCAGGCAACCGGCGCGGGTTCAAATCCTTCCAAAGCCAAAATTCATATTTTTTTATCTGATTATCATGACTTTCTTGCAAATCACCGGTGAAGGATTAAGCCGTCAGAATCGCTAGATCATCGGCAAAAATCTCGTCAATGCGATTCGCAGAGCATTGTTACTAAAATTGTTGAATGATTCGCAATAAAAGGATTGCGAATCCATCGAGTAAAGTATCATCGAGCAAAAATTATCACTAATGAATTTTGATACTAGGAAATGAAAATTAAATATATTTAAAATTCACGAAAAAGGGAAATAAGGGTGCGGACGTAAGGATGACGTCAACTCCTGGCGAACGCGAATCGGATGGAAACAGAGTTCCCCCCGATGATTCTTACATAAGTGATTACAAACGATTTAATTGATCAAATTAAGATCTATAAAAGTCAGAAGAATCGTAATTGAATGAAGTATATCTTGGTAAATTTAAATCACATAAATTATCAGTAAATGAAGTGAAAAGTAAGTTGAAAGTAGGAAAACAGAGTTTCGACATCGCGGTGGTGATGCGTCGGCAATGCACTAGAATCCTAAGCGTTCGGGAGGATCGTCGTGTAGTGTCCACAGCTTTAAAGGCTCTCCTTGGACAAGGACGACGTGGGCAATCTCTAGATCTCATTGCAAAGTCTAGAGATCAATGAAATGGGTCGTTGAATCGTCTCCGGCGGCTGTCACCTGGCGGAGCAGAAAAATGACAACTTTGCGGCTCTTTGGCGGCTGTCACCCGACGAAGAGGAGCTGGATGGAGGTGGGGCATGTGTCATGAAGCTTCATCCTCAGGTCCGTGCAGCAAGAGGAGGCTCTTCATCGCATCCGGTACACTCTCAAGAGGTGGCGACTCGTCTCCCGGCGGATTGTCCTCTTTCCGACGACGGCTTGTTCGTCGATCAATCGGAGATGATTTACTCGATGGATTCATGATCCTTCTATTGAAAATGGTTTAGCAATTTTAGTAACAATGCTCTGCGAATCATGTTAACGAGATTTTCACCGATGATCCAATGATTCTGGTTGCTTAATCCTTCATCGGCAATCTGCAAGAAAGTCGCGATAATCAGATAAAAAATATGAGTTTTAGCTCTATAAGGATTCGAACCCGCATTGGTTGCCCGCCCCTTTTTGGGGAAGGTGTGACGCGGGTTTAGTCCTACATCGGTTGTGCACCGACGTTTCTAGTGAATATGTAATAATATTACATTTTCGATCAAGTCCCTTTCTCGTGCGTGTATGACCACTCGCCCCACAGCCAGCTGGCCACCGGTGACGTGGAAGGGGAGTGGCGCACACGTGCCCCTATCGGTCTTAGTTGCTCAAGCCCCTGCTCGTGGCTCCTCCCCGACTGCGCTTCCGAGCCGCTTGCGGGCCTGGCTAGCTGACAAGTCCCCCCCATTTTGCTATATTTTTATTTTTATTTCTTTTTCTTCATTTATCTCAAAAGTAAGACTATAAAAATCATATAAATTTGTATAAAATCACATAATTACCAAAAAATTCACCTTAATCAACTGAAAACCACTTTTCACACTTTAGCACAAATATAAGTCTATTTATCATGAGTTAAGGCTAAAACTATATTATTTACTAATTATTAACTCATGATAATGAAGACTTATCACACCCCCCAACTTAAATCATTGCTAGTCCCTTAGCAATAGAATTACGAAAATAAAAATTTACAAATCTCAAACATCATATTTCAATACATAAAAAAATACAATTAGAAATGATGTACCTTTAGACACTTTATATTCTTATATCAAGTATTTAAGAATGATGTCAAGCACTTAAATGTTTAAGCACTCCTTAGAATAATAATTTAGACTTCACTTCTTCTATTCACATCTTTATCACTTCTTCACTGATAGATATATTTACAAGATGTTCTGATAAGTCTTCATTATGATGAGTTAATAATTAGTAAATAATATAGTTTTAGCCTTAACTCATGATAAATAGACTTATATTTATGTTAAATTATGAAAAGTGGTTTTCCATTGATTAACATGAATTTTTGGGTAATTATGTGATTTTAAACAAATTTATATGATTTTTACAGTTTCACTTTTGAGATAAATGAAGGAAAAGAAATTAAAATAAAAATAGCAAAATGGGGGGGACCCACCAGCCAGCCGGGCCCGCAAGTGGGTTGGAAGTGTAGTCGGGCAGGAGCCACAAGTAGGGGCTCGAGCGGCTTGGACCGATAGGGGCACATGTGTGCCACTCCCCTTCCACGTCACCGGTGGTCAGCCAGCTGTGGGGCAAGGAGTGGTCGTACACGCGCGAGAAAGGGACTTGATCAGAAATGTAATATTACTATATATTTGTCAGAAACGTCAACGCACAACCGATGTGGGACTAAACCCGCGTCACACCTTCCCTAGAAAGGGCGCGGCAACTAGTGCGGATTTGAATCCTCCTAAAGCCAAAACTCATATTTTTTTATCTGATTATCGCGACTTTCCTACATATCACCGGTGAAAGATTAAGCAACCAGAATTGCTGGATCATCGGCAAAAATCTCGTCAACGCGATTCGTGGAACATTGTTACTAAAATTGCTGAATAATTCACGATAAAAGGATCGCGAATCCATCGAGTAAAGCATCTCCGATTGATCGACGAACAAGTTGTCATCGGGAAGAGGACGATCTGTCGGGAGACGAGTAGCCGCCTCCTGAGAGCATACCGGATGCGATGAAGAGCCTCCTCTTGCTACGTGGACCTGAGGATGAAGCTCCCTGACATGCGCCTCACCTCCATCTAGCTCCTCTCCGTCGGGTGACAACTAACAGAGAGCTGCAAAGTCACCATTTTTACGCTCCGTCGGGTGACAGCCATCAGAGACGATTTGACGACCCATTTCATTGATCTCTAGACTTCGCAAGGAGATCTAGAGATTGCCCACGTCGTCTTTGTCCAAGGAGAGCCTTTGAGGCCGTGAACACTGCACGACGATCCTCCCGAATGCTCAGGATTTCGGTGCATCGCCGACGCATTGCCGTCACGACGTCGGAACTCTGTTTTCCTACTTTCAACTTGCTTTCCACTTCATTTAGTGTTAATTTGTTGATTTTAAATTTACCAAGATATACTTCATTCAGTTACGATTCTTTCGGCTTTTACAAATCTTAATTTGATCAATTAAATCGTCTGTAATCGCTTACGTAAGAATCGCCGAGAGAAACTCTATTTCCACTTGATTTGCGTTTGCTCGGTGCTGATGTCATCCTGATATCCGCACCCTTATTTCCCTTTTTGTGAGTTTTAAATATATTTTCTTTTCATTTCCTAGTATAAAATTCATAGAAAATAGTATTCTTTGAGAAAAACTCTAAATAATTACCAGATATTATATTACATCCCTGTGATCGACCTAGAAAATTATCGCTATTTTTGGAAGTTTTATTGAATTATAATTGATATATTTGTTCAGAAATACTTCTAAATATCCAAAAATTAGTATTTTCTAGTTTTATAAATTTTAAATTTGCATTTTTTTGCAACTAAGTCACATCATGTTCCAATTATCAATACTCATCCAACAATAATATTGATCTTACATTTCTCTTTTTCCATGGCTTGATTTTTGAAGTTTGCACTATATTTCTTCCTTATTTTTTTTTCTTTATATATATATTGTGGATAAGTAGCTTTTACTATAGACAAATTTTTACAATAAGAATGATGTCTCACACCTTCCATTTGTACTCTTCATTTTCAGGGCTTTCACTTTATCTACTTATTTTGCAGCAAGTGTTTTTCTATGCACAATTTTTGACAATGAGAATGATGTCTCACACCCTCCATGTGTACTCTTCGTTTCTAGATTTTTCACATTATTCTTTTTTTTTTATGAAATAAGTGATTTCTCCTCACAAGTCCTATAGATCAAGGTGCAAAAATCTCCATTAAACTCAAATGATCAATCAAATTTTCACATCAAGTAAATACTATCTATCAAGATCATGAAGTGAAAATCTGTAAAATTAAATTCATGTTATTTATCATGTATCCAAGGAGTATTCCAACATTTCATGCTACTAAATCATTCTTTTGACTCAATAATAATCTACCTTGTATCTTTTGGTATCAATCAATCTAATTGATTTAATTTTTTATGCATGCAATATCATATAAGAAATTTGTAAATTAGATAGTTCTGACAATTCTGTTTTCTATTTTCAGTTTTGTTTTTAGCAATAATAAATTTGTCAAAAATAAATCAAAACTATCCTCTTTATAGTTGTAATTTCGAATTTCAGTAATATATGTCTAGGGGATTGAAATGTGAGAAAAGGGTCTCTAGAATTTTAAATTTCGGGCTGTTTTTTTTGTATGTTGTTCTTGACAAAAAACCAGAAAATAGATGTTGTAGTTTTTCTGAATTTTTATTTTTTATTTTTTTTAGTTGTTGTTCTATGTGAGCATGAAAAAAATTAAAATAAAATGCAAACACATGTTCTTAATTATCCTACATCATAAATTAATAATGAATACTTCATCCCCCAACTTAAAAATGACATTGTCCTCAATGACACATAAAAATCAAACTAGAATATGCAGAAAATATAATTTTCAAGTGAAGCATGCATATATACAAACTTAAGCATTAAAAATATTGTCATAAATGATAAAACTCAGAAAGACATCACCTCAACCTCGTTTTTAATTTTCCACTTCATCTTACACTCCTTCTCCTACAATTTTTCAAGAAAACAAATACAAAAACAAGTACTGTGAAATTCTAAGAAAAATAGAGCTTAAAAAAACCATGGGTTGCCTCCCATGTAGTGCTGAATTTAATGTCTTCAGCTGGACAGCTCTTAGGTCATATAAGATGATCTATGGCCATCAAAATATATTTGTATCCCAAGGAAAGTTTCATGATATTCTTTTTCAGATTTAACATAAATTCATATACTTCATATATATACCTTGACATACTTTCAGCCAAAAAAAAATGGAAATTAACAAAATTTTCCAAAAAATAATATTTCTATTTTGAAAAGAATCTTTCCTCATTTTTATCTTGTTTTGTAAGGCTCTCATTCATTAATAAATACTTTCTATTAATATACCATAAAATGTGATCAAGCCATATAATTTTCAAATTAGCTCTTACCCAATCTAGAATTTTTTCATCTAAATTAATATTTCTAATTCTTCCATTCATCCATTTCTTAATGTCTTCTATAATCTTCCCCTGCTCCATTTTATCTTCCATACATATTTGTTCAATTTGCAAGGAGTGAAATATTTCAAGCTTAGAAGTAATTCTAATGGGCTGTAGATTTTGAAGGATAGAAGGATTGTCTTCTTTAATCTCAGATCTAATGAATTCAGTAAAATTTAAATTTTCTCCTCCAAAATTATCTCTATATTCATATTCATTATTTTCGTTTCTCCCCATTAGTTGAATCAACTCTTTTTCTAGCTTTTCATTTCTCAACTTATCAAATTCTTCATCTTTTCAAGAGCTATCTTTTAATTTTGGTATATGATATACATCATCATCCTCACTATCAACATCCATGGCTGCAAAATTATGATTAGATTTATTAATTTCATCTCTTACATCTCCCAAATCAACTCATTTTTTTCTCACCTAAAATATATTTTTCTTCAATTCTGTCCTTACTCCCTTCTACTAAAATTTAGATGATTCTTCCATGATCAGCTGCTATTTCTTCATCTAAGGGCTCTTTCTCCTCATCATCCTCACTATATTCATTCATCAATTGTGAGTAATAAATGATTTTATTTAAATTTTCTGCTACTATATTTTCGGCCTTAATATTCTCATTTACTTCTAATGGTTCATCGATTTCTTTTGATAATTGGAAATAAGGATCAGGTAAAATATTCTCACTTAATGTATTCACTATCCTAACATTTTCATTTACTAAGTTTTTTCTAAATTTATCCAGCGAGACTCTCCTAACTAAAATCCTATTGTTGGACAGTTTTCTGAATTTTCTATGGGCTTACTAGGTGGCTATCCCTCTTTTCTCCTATTCTCAAAAGCCTCTATAATTTATTTTTGGTGCAACATCATTTGATTCATAGTTTGTTGCATCATTTGGCTCATTTTCTACATCATTTTCATAGCATCAGGTTGGATTTGAGATAACTGATTTTTTTGAAATTTGTGTTCCTATTTTAGACGAAATTCAAAATTTAAATTAGATTTAAGTGCTTCTAGATTTTGAATATTATTTGAGTTTCTACACGAAAAATTATTCCCCCAATTAGGATTATAAGAATTAGAAAAATATTCCCTATTTTTACTAAAATCATAAGGTACCTGCAGTTGTTCGTACCTAGGATGATATTGAAATTCAAAATGATCATTTTTACCATACATAGGATGTGTACTATTTGAATTAAATTGAAGGTTAAAAGGTTTTCTAATATTGTCAATAAGTAAATCAAGTTTTTCTAATATTTGATTAATCTAATTAACCTCATTTCTTAAATTAGAATCATCATCATGATGCAATTCATAAATTTTTCTCTTCTTATCTCTGTCATATAATTCAAAAGAAGCTTGATCTCTAGAATTTTCAATTAAATTTTCATAAAAATTGTAAATTTCATCAGGGTTTTCTTCATAAAAGTTCCTCTACATATAGAATCAACCATATTTCTATGCTGTTCTAATAATCCATCATAAAAAATTCTATTGAGCTATCACTTAGGTATAATATGATGAGGACATTTTCTAAGTAAATCTTTGAAATTTTCCCATGTCTCATGTAAAGTTTCTCCTAGTCTTTGAGAAAAACTCCATATATATTTTTTCATATTTTGAGTTTTTCCTAAGAGATAAAATTTTCAAAGAAAGGCTTGTTCTATGTCTTTCCAACTAGTTAGTTCTCTATCTAATGTTGATAGCCAATGACTAACTTTGTCCCTAAGTGTATGAGGTAATAATTTCATCTTAATAATTTCTGGTGTAACTTGAGGGAGATTAACTAAATTACAGATCATATGAATTTTTTTTTTTAAGTGTTGATGAGGTTCCTCTAAAGGCAATTGATGGCGAGCGGGACCCGTCTCCATCAACTAAGGAGACATCGGCAGTCCGAGTTCACCCAGATCGACGTGTGAAGACAAAGGAGCCTGGCTTTCACTACATGGCCTAACCCTTTGGGATGACGACATTCCACCTCCGCGACGACGACGAGCTCGAGCTCACCCTTATCTTTCTTTGTATTTTCACGTTGACTTGTTGGGCCTCGCGTTTGTGTGTTAGCGGGCCCAATTTTATGTGTGTGTTGTTGTTTATGTCTCCCTTTCTTTAGAGTTTTATTGGGTCTTTCTTTTGAGGCCCAATTAAGACCCTAAGGGGGGGGACCTATGTGTCTTTCCTTTTGGGCCTCTTTTGGGGCTTATTTGGGTCTTCATTTGAGGCCCACTTAAGCACCGTAAGAGGGCCCTCCTCTTTCTCCTTTTAGGGGAGCTTATTGGGTCTCTTTTTAAGAGGCCCAATAAGCCCCTTTTGTAGCCTTTTGTGGCTTATGGGCTTGAGGGCCTCAAATGGGCCCACCTCCCCTTAGCCCACTTGTGGGCCCCATATAAGGGGAGGTAGGACCCCCCCTCAAGAGAGCGCCGTATTTTTTGAGAGAAATTATCGTTGTGAGTTATCTTCCTCGTGACCTAGAATAGGGAGGGAAGGAGGGAGAGGAAGGTCGTCGATACCCCCCGTGAGGACTTCGTTCATCGTGACGCTGCTGCCTGAGAAGTCCCGCCGCCGCCTGAGATCACTGCCGCCGCCGGCCATCTCATTGCCGCCTGGGAGTTCGCCGCCGTCACCGGACGAAACGGTCGTGGTTGCCGCTGTAACCGCCGCCGCCTCTGCTGGAACCCCGTCACGCCGTCGTGACGAAAGGGGCTCGCTTCGCCTCCCTACGAGCCGTCGCCGAGCACTCCGCCGGAGTCTCTCGACTCCTGGTTCGACTGCCACCTCTTCCTCCGGAACTCCACCATAAACTCGCCGGAGCCGCCATCCGCCGCTCCGCCCAGTCGCTGGCCATTCGCCGGCGAACGCCTACCTGCCGCCGACGTCGGGAGAGACCCTGCAGCCATGCCGATGAGCCAGATCCAGTCCAAGCTCCGCACAGGCCCCCGCCGGAGTTTCCCGATGATCTACCGCCGTCGCGCCGTTTCCGGCGCCGCCTAGACCAGGAGGGCTCAACCCTCCCTGGTATCGTCGGCCGAGATCATCTCCTTCCTCTGCCTCGCTTCCCGGCGCCACCAGAGAAGGCCGATCCTTCCGGCGACGGTTGGGGCTTCCACCCAACCGCCGACGCTCGGCATTCCCGCCGAAGCGCCGCTGACGCTCGGCATCCCGCCGAAGCGCTGCCGCGTGCGCCACGCGCGCCGGTTCTTGCGGCCTGCACGCCCACCCGGCGCCGCCGCCCGCGTGCCCTAAGGCCGCCGCGCGGCTTGCCGCGCGCACCCGCTAGCGTGCCCTTCGGCCCACCAGCGGGCCCACGCCCGGTAGCATGCCCTTCGGCCCACCATCGGGCCCACGCCTGCTAGCGTGCCCTTTGGCCCACCAGTGGGCCCACGCCCGCGCCGACTGTGCCCCGCCTTACGACGACTACTATGGAGACTCTCGACCAGGATGATCGTCGACGCTGAGCATTGCTCTTCACCGGACGTCTCTACCTTCGTCAAATCTCCACTCCGTCACAACCTGTTGGGCTACGCAGCCTCGAAGGTTAGCTCTGTACCCCTTCCTCTTAAGTTTAATTATCTCTCGAAGGGTTTTCTCGGCTCGTCTTTACCGCCATCAGGAGACGTAGACAGGATAAGACGGTTATCGGATCGTGACTTCCAATGCTGCGCCAGACTCGTCACTATTCGTGAGCTGCAGCCCTAGGCTACCTCACGATGACTGTTCCGCCGTCTGTTCGGACGTGAACCGAGAGGGCCTCACACTTACCATCGTCGAGTGTTTCCCCGGGTTGTCTTGGGTTGATCATACATATTGGTACGCCTGCCTGTACTTAGGTTACGTGGTTAGACCTAGAGTCTAGGGTCCATACATTCTGATTGGATCAGTCCAACTACCCCATCCCAGGTCTCGAGTTTCATTGATTAGGTACAATGGTTCTCGCCCTGTCCTACATCAGCAATCCATGAAAATTAGGGAGTATTTGAAAAATTCTTGAATTTATTTTGAATTTAACAGTAGGTACTAATGGGACTCTAATATTGGATGCTCTTTGAAATGAATCAGGGATATAATGATTTTTCATGGCCATAGGATTATTCTCAATTTGACCTGTACTTCCTTGATCCATCAACATTAATTTTTCTTTTGGATTTTTAGTTTTGAATAAAATAATGAAAGGATTTTCTAGCCTTAGATGCAAGGATCTTCTACCATGCATAAAAAATCAATAAATTTGAGGAAAAAGTTTAGTAATTGTTGCCCTCCTTCAATATGCTCTAGTCTTCGCCTTGCTTCTCTTCGTTCCCTTTTTTTAAAAAAAAAATCGGCAAAATAAAAATAAAATAAGAGTTAAATTTTTTTGTGTACTATAAGAGAAAAACAAAAAAATACTAAATATTATGTAATACATCCCTAGCAACGATGCCAAAATTTGACATGACTTAGTCATTGTATAGTAAATCATGTAATTTAAAATTTATAAAACTAGAAAATACGAATTTTTGGATATTTAGAAGTATTTCTAAACAAATATATAAATTATAATTCAATAAAACTTCCATAAATAGCACTAATTTTCCAAGTTCATCACATGGATGTAATATAATATCTGGTAATTATTCCGAATTTTCTTCAAAGAATACTATTTTCTATGAATATATTAGGAAATGAAAATTAAATATATTTAAAATTCACAAAAAAGGGAAATAAAGGTGCGGATGTCAGGATGACATCAGCTCCCGGTGAATGCAAATCGGGCAGAAATAGAGTTCTGCTCGACGATTCTTAAATAAGTAATTACAGACAATTTAATTGATCAAATTAAGATCTCTAAAAGCCGAAAGAATCGTAATTGAATGAAGTATATCTTGGTAAATTTAAATCACACAAATTATCAGTAAATGAAGCGAAAAGTAAGTTGAAAGCATGAAAATAGAGTTTCGGTGTTGCAGTGGCGATGCATCAGCGATGCACCAGAATCCTAAGCATTCAAGCAGATCGTCGTGTAGTGTCCACGGCCTCAAAGGCTCTATTTGGACAAAGACGATGTGGGCAATCTCTAGATCTCCTTGCGAAGTCTAGAGATCAATAAAATGGGTCGTCGAATTGTTTCCGGTGGCTGTCACCTAGCGAAGTGAAAAAATAACAACTTTGCGGCTCTCCAACGGCTGTCACTTGACAGAGAGGAGCTAGATGGAGGTGGGGCATATGTTAGGGAGCTTTATCTTCAGGTCTGCACAACAAGATGAGGCTCTTCATCGCAACTGGTATGCTCACAGGAGGTGGTGACTCATCTCCTAGCGGATCGTCCTCTTCCTTACAACGGCTTGTTCGTTGATCAATCAGAGATGCTTTACTCGATGGATTCGTGATCCTTTTATCATGAATCGTTCAGTAATTTTAGTAACAATGCTCTGCGAATCGCATTGACGAGATTTTCACCGATGATCCAGCGATTCTAGTTGCTTAATTCTTCACCGATGATCTGCAGGAAAGTCGCGATAATCAGATAAAAAATATGAGTTATGGCTCTAGGAGGATTCGAACTCGCACCTATTGCCCGCCCCTTTCTGGGGAAGGTGTGACGCGGGTTTAGTCCCACATCAGTTGTGCACCGACGTTTTTGGTGAATATATAATAATATTACATTTTCGATCAAGTCCCTTTCTCATGTGTGTATGACCACTCCTTGCCCCATAGCCGGTTGACCACTAGTGACATGGAAAGGGAGTGGCGCACATGTGCCCCTATCAGTCCAAGCTACTCGAGCCCCTGCTCGCAGCTCCTCCTTGACTGTACTTCTGACCTGCTTGCGGGCCCGGCTGGCCGGCAGGTCCTCCCCATTTTGATATATTTTTATTTTTATTTTTATTTCTTTTTCTTCATTTATCTCAAAAATAAGACTGTAAAAATTATATAAATTCTTATAAAATCACATAATTACCCAAAAAATAACGTTAATCAACTGAAAACTACTTTTCACACTTTAACACAAATATAAGTCTATTTATCATGAGTGAAGGCTAAAAATATATTATTTACTAATTATTAACTCATGATAATGAAGACTTATCAATAGGGTGAATTGATTGATCTAAATTATAGCATTGAAATTCAGAATGATCATTTTCACCATACATAAGACATGTACTATTGAATTAAATTGAGGGTTAGGAGGCTTTTTGATATTGTCAAGAAGTACACTAAATTTTTATAATATTTGATTAATCTGATTAACCTCATTTCTTAAATTAGAATCATTTTGATAATGTAATTCATAAATTTCTCCCTCCTTATCCCTATCATATAACTCAAAAGAGGCTTGATCTCTAGAATTTTCATTTAAATTCTCATAAAAGACGTAAATCTCATCAAGGATTTTCTCCATAAAAGCTCCTCCACATATAAAATCAATCATATTTATATGTTGTTCTAATAATCTATCATAAAAAATTATATTAAATTGCCACTTGGGTATGGCATGATGAGGACACTTTTTAAATAAATTTTTGAATTTTTTCTATGTGTTATGCAAAGTTTCTCCTAGCTTTTCAGAAAAACTCCACATATATTTTCTCATATTTTGAGTTTTTCCTTAGGGATAAAATTTTCGAAGAAAGGCTTGTTCTATGTCTTTCTAATTAGTTAATTCTCTATTTAATGTGGAAAACTATTAACTAGCCTTGCCCCTAAGTGTATGAAGAAATAATTTCATCTTAATAATTTCTAGTATAACTTGAGAGAGATTAACGAAATCATAGATCATATGAATTTTTTTTAAATATTGATGAGATTCCTCTAAAGGTAATCAATGATAATTAGGGAGCATTTAAAAAAAAAATAGATTTATTTCAAATTTAATAGGGGGTGCTAATAGGACTCTAATATTGGATGCTCATTGAAATGAATTAGGGATGAAATGATTTTTCATGGCCATAAGATTATTCTCAATTTAAGTTGTACTTTCTTCAAGATTCATCAAAATTAATTTTTCTTTTAGATTTTTAATTTTAGATGAAATAGTGAAAGGATTTTCTAACCTTGGGTGTAAGGATATTCTACCATGTATAAAAATCAATAAATTTGAGGAAAAAGTTTAATAACTATTACCTTCCTTCAGTATGCTCCTGTCCTTGCTTTGGTGATCTTTGTTCTTTTTTTTTTAATTTTTCTACAAGAAAAAAAAAAGAGTTAATTGTTTTTGTATACTCTAAGAGAAAAATAGAAAAATACTAAATATTATGTAATACATCCCTCAATACCAATTTAAAATATCACATTGTCTTTGACATGACTTAGTCGTTGTATAGTAAATTACATAAATTTAAAATTTATAAAACTAGAAAATACCAATTTTCAGATATTCAGAATATTTCTAAACAAATAAATCAATTATAATTTAGTAAAATTTCTAAAAATAATGAAAATTTTCTAGGTTGATCATAGGGATGTAATATAATATCGGATAATATTTTGGAATAATTCTCGAAGAATATAATTTTTATAAATTTTTGATGAAAAAATGAAAATTAAATATATTTAAAATTCATGAAAAAAAGAAAATAAGGGTGTGGACGTCAAGATGACGTCAGCACCCAATGAATATGAATTGGAGGAAAATAGAGTTCCACTTGATAGTTCTTATGTAAGTGATTACAAATGTTTTAATTAGTCAGATTAAGATTTGTAAAAGGTAGAAGAATCATAATTGAACAAAGAATAGTTTGGTAAATTTAAATCACACAAATTATCACTAAATGAAGTGAAAACTAAGTTGGAAGTAGAAAAAATAGAATATTGACGTCTATTAAAGCTAGATTTATGTGTTTTAATTAATTCTATTATTTGATTTTATTTTGTTAACTTGTAGAATAAATATAAGATATATTATTAATTTTAAAAGTCTGAAGTTAATTATTAATTATTAAAATAAAATAAAAAAATATAAAAAATTCTTCTACCCATTGGCAAGATGGCACTCGGCAGCTAACTGGAGGAGGGACAACGGTTGAGCAGGTAGACCCAGACTAGGGGAGCCACGAGCTGGGCTCGAGTGGTAAAGGCCTTGGTCCACTTCCACGTCCATGTGTGCATCACTCCCCTTCCACGTCCCGGTGGCCAACTGGTCGTGGGGCAAGGAGGGCTCGTACACACTTGTGCACGTGAGGATGGACCACCTTATTGCCTTCTCCCAAGATGGTCCTGGGCATTATTTTATTTCGGGAGAAGGCATGTCTGCTGAGAGAGAGAAACTTTGATTTATGTTCAACTTAAGCGATGGCAAACTTCTGATGTGGGACTAATCATTTTTGTCTGTTTCAGCACAACCATCTGGCGCACAGTGTAATCCAGCGGTATTCAACGAGCCACGTTATTAGATTAGCCTGATTCTATAGCTAGCGAACCACCATGATACCAAATGCATAAAGCAATCCATTGGTAGTTCGCGAATCCGACACTGCTCAGCACACATATGGGCTTAAAGGATGATCCGATGGCTATGGAGGTGCCACGGTACCAGGAACTTAAGTTTCTGATTGGCAGCGGTTCACAACAGGTTGATCCTATGTCACTCAGCATGCCATGTGACCAAGCTCATTTGATCTAGTGGCTCATGAAGTGTCAAGATACTAGAACTTAAGTTCTTGCACGAATCACTATCAGCGATATAAAGACTATAATTAATTATTGTCTAGTAAAATGAATAATATTGATTATCTTTAAAATCCTGATGGTAGTCACGAATACGACAATCCGTTCTTTCCTTCTTTTGTGTGATTGACATCTCTAGTGATTAGCAAGTTTCTTCCTTCCTCCCCCGACTGCACTTAAGGCCTCTGGTGAGTGGTCAGCTCTTCCCTTCTCCCCCCAGATGATGGTGATAGTGTGGTCGACCCCTCTTTCGGTGGATCTCTCCGACAAGCGGCATAGCGCTTCCGGACGATACTTATGTGACTTTCGACATGGTGTGGCACTTCTAGACAAAATCAAGCTGCCACACTAGTGTCTCCAGTTGCCTATGAAGTAAACTAAACTTGGGCAATGATTTATTTCCTATTTTCAGTATTTACTTACCTACTTTTGTCATTTATTTACATTTTACGACAAGTTCTTTCCGTTTCATACACATTTTGATTGAAATGAGTGGAACTAATTCAAAACTTGATGAACTTTGTTCTTCTTCTAAATCCTTTGAAACTCATCTGAGATTGAGTTAAGATCATTTCTAACTTATTTTCTCTTAATTTTTTTAGTCGAATATCGACATATCAATGTTCCCAGCATTTCACAAATAACAAGTATTTTTTCTATTTTTGAACGCGAAATCATCGAGATTAAAGGTTGATTAATGAGCGTTCAACAGTTGAAACAAACTGAAGGCATTCATGGCTGACCTTATGTCATGTGTGTGAATCCTCAAGCACACATTCATCCAAAAAAATGGGTTGACCATATTTCTCTCTTTCTTCATTTTTCATCTTATTTCTCTCTCTCCCTCTCTCGTGAGACCTCTCTTCTCTCTCTGTCTCTCATGAGATCTTTCCTTTTCTCTCTTTCTCTCTAGATTGATCTCCTTCTCTTTCTCTCCCTTTCGCGAGAAATCTCATCCCTTCTCTCTCTCATGAGAGCTTTCTCTCCCTTTTGCAAGAGATCTCATCCCTTCTCTCTCTCATGAGAGTTCTCTCTTCTTTCTCTCTTTTCCTCTTTCCTTTTCTCTACTTCCCTTCCTTTATTCTTCTCACCTCACCCTTCTATTTTATCATTTCTATTAAATATTAATAAAACATTAAAATTACTTTATATATAATTAAATTAGTTTTCATGATGTATTAATCAATCTCCCTATGTTTGACCTCAAACTTACTTCTATATTAATATTTTATTAAATCTTAGTTACAAATATTATTAAATAGTGTGTATTTAAACACAACCACAAGTACACACCAACGTCGCGATGATGATGTATCAGTGATTCACTAGAATCCTAAGCATTTGGGAGGATTGTCATGTAGTGTCCAATGTGACTCAGGCGTTGTATAGTAAATCACACAAATTTAAAATTTATAAAACTAGAAAATACAAATTTTTGGATATTTAAAAGTATTTTTGAACAAATATATCAAGTATAATTCAATAAAACTTCCATAAATAGCGGTAATTTTCTAGGTCGATCACATGGATGTAATATAATATCTGATAATTATTCAGAATTTTCCTCAAAATATTATTTTCTATGAATTTTATACTAAGAAATGAAAAGAAAATATATTTAAAATTCACGAAAAAAGGGAAATAAGGGTGCGGACGTCAGGATGACGTCAGCACCTAGCGAACGCGAATCGGGCAGAAACAGAGTTCCGCCCGACAATTCTTATGTAAGCAATTACAGACGATTTAATTGATCAAATTAAGATCTGTAAAAGCTAGAAGAATTGTAATTACATGAAGTATATTTTGGTAAATTTAAATCACACAAATTAACACCAAATGAAGTGGAAAGTAAGGTTAAAGCAGGAAAATAGAGTTCCGGCGTCGCGGCGGTGATGTGTCGACGATGCACTGAAATCTTGAGTGTTCGGGAGGATTGTCGTGCAGTGTCTATGGCCTCGAAGGCTCTCCTTGGACAAAGACGATGTGGGCAATCTCTAGATCTCCTTGCGAAGTTTAGAGATTAATGAAATGGGTCGTCGAATCATCTCTGGCGGCTGTCACTCGGTGGAGCAGAAAAATGACGACTTTGCGGCTCTCCAGTGGCTGTCACCCGACGGAGAGGAGCTGGATGGAGGTGGGGCGTGTGTCAGGGAGCTTCATCCTTAGGTCTGCTCAGCAAGAGGAGGCTCTTCATCGCATCTGGTACGCTCTCAGGAGGTGGCGACTCGTCTCCCAGCGGATCGTCCTCTTCCCGACGACGGCTTGTTCGTCGATCAATCGGAGATGATTTACTCGATGGATTCGCGATCCTTTTATCGCGAATCGTTCAGCAATTTTAGTAGCAATGCTCTGCGAATCGCGTTGACGAGATTTTCGCCGATGATTCAGTGATTCTGGTTGCTTAATCCTTCATCGGCGATCTGCAGGAAAGTCGCGATAATCAGATAAAAATATATGAATTTTGACTCTAAGAGGATTCGAACCCGCGCCAGTTGTCCGCCCCTTCTGAGGAAGGTGTGACGCGGGTTTAGTCCCATATCGGTTGTACACCGATTTTTCGGGTGAATATATAGTAATGTTAGCTTTCTAAGCAAAGTTTCTTCTCTCGCATGTACGACCACTCCTTGCCCCACAGCCGGCTGGCCACCGGTGACGTGGAAGGGGAGTGGCGCACACGTGCCCCTATCAGTCCAGGTCGCTCGAGCCCTTGCTCGTGGCTACTCCCTGACTGAGCTTCCGACCCGCTTGCAGGCCTGGCTGGTCGGCAGGTCCCCCTCATTTTGTCTTATTTTTATTTCTTTTTCTTCATTTATCTCAAAAGTAAGACTATAAAAATCATATAAATTCATGTAAAATCACATAATTACCTAAAAATTCACATTAATCAACTGAAAACCACTTTTCACACTTTAACACAAATATAAGTCCATTTATCATGAGTTAAGGCTAAAACTATATTATTTACTAATTATTAACTCATGATAATGAAGACTTATCAGTGGGTCCCCCACATTTATTTTTATTTTTTTTCTTCATTTATCTCAAAAGTAAGACTGTAAAAATCATATAAATTCGTATAAAATCACATAATTACCCAGAAATTTGCCTTAATCAACTGAAAAACACTTTTCACACTTTAGCACAAATATAAGTCTATTTATCATGAGTTAAGGCTAAAACTATATTATTTACTAATTATTAACGCATGATAATGAAGACTTATCACACCCCCCAACTTAAATCATTGCTAGTCCCTTAGTAATGGAATTACGAAAATAAAAAATTACAAATCTCAAATATTATATTTCAATACAGAAAAAAAATATAATTAGAAATGATGTACCTTTAGACACTTTGGATTCTTATATCAAGTATTTAAGAATGATGTCAAGCACTTAAATATTTAAGCACTCCTTAGAATAACAATTTAGACTTCACTTCTTCTATTCACATCTTTATCACTTCTTCACTCATAGATATATTTACAAAATGTTCCAATTATCAATACTCATCCAAGAATAATATTGATCATACATTTCCTTTTTTCTATGGCTTGATTTTTGAAGTTTGCACTATATTTCTTCCTTCTTTTTTTTATTTTTATATATAGTGGATAAGTAGCTTTTCCTATAGATAAATTTCGACCATAAGAATAATGTCTCACACCCTCTATGTGTACTTTTCATTTTCAGGGCTTTCACTTTATCCACTTACTTTGCAACAAGTGTTTTTCTATGCACGATTTTCGACAATGAGAATGATGTCTCACACCCTCCATGTGTACTTTTTGTTTCTAAATTTTTCACATTGCTCTCTTTCTTTTTTTTTTTTGAAATAAGTGATTTCTCCTCACAAGTCCTATAGATCAAGGTGCAAAAATCTCCATTAAACTCAAATGATCAATCAAATTTTCACATCAAGTAAATACTATCTATCAAGATCATGAAGTGAAAATCTATAAAATCAAATTCATGTTATCTATCATGTATCCAAGGAGTATTCAAACATTTCGTGCTACTAGATCATTCTTTTGGCTCAATAATAATCTTCCTAGTATCTTTTGGTATCAATCAATCTAATTGATTTAATTTTTTATGCATGCAATATGATGTAAGAAATTTGTAAATTAGATAGTTCTGACAATTCTGTTTTCTATTTTCAGTTTTGTTTTTAGCAACAATAAATTTGTCAAACATAAATCAAAACTATCCTCTTTATAGCTGTAATTTCGAATTTCAGTAATATATGTCTAGGGGATTGAAATGTGAGAAAAGGGTCTCTAGAATTTCAAATTTCAGGCTATTTTTTTTGTCTACTGTTTTTGATAGTCTGTTGTTCCTAACATAAAATCAAAAAAATAGATGTTGTAGCTTTTCTGAATTCCATTTTATTTTTATTTTTTCAGTTGCTGTTCTAATGCAAACACATGTTCTTAATCGTCCTATAGCATAAATTAATAATGAATACTTCACCCCCCAACTTGAAAATGACATTGTCCTCAATGACACAGAAAAATCGAAACAGAATATGCAGAAAATATAATTTTCAAGTGAAGCATGCATATATGCAAAATTAAGTATTAAGAATATTTTCATAAATGATAAAGCTAAAAAAGACATCACCTCAACCTCGTTTTTAATTTTCCACTTCGTCTTACACTCCTCCTTCTGCACTTTTTCAAAAAAATAAATATAGAAAAGCAAAGCTTAAAAAAATCAAACAGAATGAAATAAAAACCATGGGTTGCCTCCCATGCAATGCTGAATTTAATGTCTTCAGCTGGACAGCTCTTAGATCATATAAGATGATCTATGGCCATCAAAATATATTTGTATCCCAAGGTAAGTTTCATGATATTCTTTTTCAGATTTAGCATAAATTCATATACTTTATATATATACCTTGACATACTTTCAGCCAAAACAAAATGAAAATTAACATAATTTTCCTAAAAATAATATTTCCATTTTGGAAAGAATCTTTCCTCATTTCTATCTTGTTTTGTATGGCTCTCATTCATTAATAAATACTTTCTATTAATAGACCATAAAATGTGATCAAGCCATATATTTTCAAATTAGATCTTACCCAATCTAGAATTTTTTCATCTAAATTGATATCTCTAATTCTTCCATTCACCTATTTCATAATGTGTTCTTTTATCTGCATAATCTTCCCCTGCTCCATTTTATCTTCCATACATATTTGTTCAATTTGCAAGGAGTGAAATATTTCAAGCTTAGAAATAATTCTAATGGGCTGTGGGTTTTGAAGGATGGAAAGATTGTCTTCTTTAATCTCAAATCTAATGAATTCAGTAAAATTTAAATTTTCTCCTCCAAAATTATCTCTATATTCATATTCATTATTTTCGTTTCTCCACATTAGTTGAATCAACTCTTTTTCTAGCTTTTCCTTTCTCAACTTATCAAATTCTTCATCTTCCCAAGAGTTATCTTTTAATTTTGGTATATGATATACATCATCATCCTCACTATCAACATCCATGGCTGTAAAATTATGATTAGATTTATTAATTTTGTCTCCTACATCTCCTAAATCAGTTGATTTTTCCTCACCTGAAATATGTTTTTCTTCATTTCTGTTCTTACTCCCTTCTACTAAAATTTAGATGATTCTTCCATGATCAGCTGCTATTTCTTCATCTAAACGCTCTTTCTCCTTATCATCCTCACTATATTCATTCATCAATTGTGAGTAATAAATGATTTTATTCAAATTTTCTGCTACTATATTTTCGGCTTTAATATTCTCATTTACTTCTAATGGCTCATCGATTTCTTCTAATAATTGGAAATAAGGATTAGGTAAAATATTCTCACTCAATGTATTCACTGTCCAAACATTTTCATTTCTTAGATTTTTTTCTAAATTTATCCAGCTAGACTCTCCTTGCTGAAATCCTACTGTTGGACAGTTTTCTGAATTTTCTATGGGCTAACTAGGTGGCTGTCCCTCTTCTCTCCTATTCTCAAAAGCCTCTATAATTTATTTTTGGTGCAACATCATTTGATTCATAATTTGTTGCATCATTTGGCTCATTTGCTGCATCATTTCTATAGCATCAGGTTGGGTTTGAGAGGACTGATTTTTCTGAAATTTGTGTTCCTATTTTGGACGAAATTCAAAATTTGAATTAGATTTAAGTGCTTTTAGATTTTGAATATTATTTGAGTTTCTCCACGAAAAATTATTCCCCCAATTAGGATTATAAGAATTAGAAAAATATTCTCTATTTTTACTAAAATCGTGGGGTACCTGCACTTGTTCTTGCCTAGGATGATATTGAAATTCGAAATGATCATTTTCACCATAAATAGGATGTGTACTATTTGAATTAAATTGAAGGTTAAAAGGATTTCTAATATTGTCAATAAGTAAATCAAGTTTTTCTAATATTTGATTAATCTGATTAACCTCATTTCTAAATTTAGAATCATCATCATGATGCAATTCATAAATTCCTCTCTTCTTATCTGTCATATAATTCAAAAGAGGCTTGATCTCTAGAATTTTCACTTAAATTTTCATAAAGATTGTAAATCTCATCAGGGGTTTTCTCAATAAAAGCTCCTCCACATATAGAATCAACCATATTTCTATGTTGTTCTAATAATCCATCATAAAAAATTCTATTAAGCTGCCACCTGGGTATAACATGATGAGGACACTTTCTAAGTAAATTTTTAAATTTTTCCCATGTCTCATGTAAAGTTTCTCCTGATCTTTGAGAAAAACTCTATATATGTTTTCTCATATTTTGAGTTTTTCCTAAGGAATAAAATTTTCGAAGAAAAACTTATTTTATGTCTTTCCAGCTAGTTAATTCTCTATCTAATGTGGATAGCCAATGACTAGCTTTGTCCCTAAGTGTATGAGGAAATAATTTCATCTTAATAATTTCTGGTGTAACTTGAAGGAGATTAACTAAATCACAGACCATATAAAATTTTTCTAAGTACTAATGAGGTTCCTCTTAAGGCAATCCATGAAAATTAGGCACTCTAATATTGGATTTAACAGTGGGTGCTAATGGGATGAAATAATGAAAAGATTTTCTAGCCTTGGATGAAAGGATCTTCTACCATGCATAAAAACTCAATAAAATCAAGGAAAAAAGTTGAGTAATTGTTACCCTCCTTCAGTATGCTCCAGTCCTCGCCTTGCTTCTCCTCATTTCTTTTTTTTTTTAAACAAAAAATCGACAAAAAGAAAATGAAACAAGAGTTAAACTTTTTTGTGTACTCTAAGAGAAAAACAAAAAAATACTAAATATTATGCAATACATCCCTAGCAACGACGCCAAAATTTGACATGACTTAGTCGTTGTATAGTAAACCACGCAAAGTTAAAATTTATAAAACTAGAAAATACAAGTTTTCAGATATTTAGAAGTATTTCTAAAAAAATATATCAATTATAATTCAATAAAACTTCCATAAATAGCGGTAATTTTCCAAGTCAATCACAGGGATGTAATATAATATCTAGTAATTATTCAGAATTTTTCTCAGAATACTATTTTCTATGAATTTTATACTAAGAAATGAAAAGGAAATATATTTAAAATTCACAAAAAAAGGAAATAAGGGTGCGGACGTCAGGATGATGTCAATGCTTGGTGAACATGAATTGGGCGGAAATAGAGTTCCGCCCAATGATTCTTACGTAAGTGATTACAGACGATTTAATTGATCAAATAAAGATCTGTAAAAGCCGGAAGAATTGTAATTACATGAAGTATATTTTGGTAAATTTAAATCACACAAATTAACACTAAATGAAGTGGGAAGTAAGTTGAAAGCAGAAAAACAGAGTTCCGGCGTCGCGGCGGAAATACGTCAACGATGCATCAGAATCCTGAGCGTTCGGGAGGATCGTCGTGCAGTGTCCACGGTCTCAAAGGCTCTCCTTGGACAAAGACGACGTGGGCAATCTCTAGATCTCCTTGTGAAGTCTAGAGATTAATGGAATGGGTTGTCGAATTGTCTTCGGAGGCTGTTACCCGGCGGAGCGGAACAATGGCAACTTTGTAGCTCTCTAGCGGCTGTCACCTGACGGAGAGGAGCTGGATGGAGGTGGGGCGCATGTCAGGGAGCTTCATCCTCAGGTCCGCGTAGCAAGAGGAGGCTCTTCATCGCATCCGGTACGCTCACAGGAGGTGGTGACTCATCTCCCGGTAGATTGTCCTCTTCCCGACGATGGCTTGTTTGTCGATCAATCGGAGATGCTTTACTCGATGGATTCATGATCCTTTTATCGCGAATCATTCAGCAATTTTAGTAACAATGCTCTGCGAATCGCGTTGACGAGATTTTCACCAATGATTCAGCGGTTCTGGTTGCTTAATCCTTCATCCGTGATCTGCAAGAAAGTCACGATAATCAGATAAAAAATATGAGTTTTGGCTTTAGGAAGATTCGAACCCGCGTCGGTTGCCCACCCCTTTCTGGGGAAGGTGTGACGCGGGTTTAGTCCCACATTGGTTGTGTGCCGAATTTTCAGGCGAATATATAGTAATGTTACATTTAGAAGCAAGTCCCTTTCTTGCGCGTGTACGACCACTCCTTGCCCCATAGCCGGCTGGCCACTGGTGACGTGGAAGGGGGGTGGCACACACGTGCCCTATCGGTCCAAGCCGCTCGAGCCCCTGCTCGCCACTACTCTCCCCGACTGCACTTTCGACCCGCTTGCAGGCCTGGCTGGCCAATGGGTCCCCCAGATTTATTTATTTATATTTATTTATATTTATTTATCTCAAAAGTAAGACTGTAAAAATCATATAAATTCATATAAAATCACATAATTACAAAAAAATTCACGTTAATCAACTAAAAACCACTTTTCACACTTTAACACAAATATAAGTCTATTTATCATGAGTTAAGGCTAAGACTATATTATTTACTAATTATTAACTCATGATAATGAAGACTTATCAGTGTTCATGCCCTCAAAGGCTCTCATTGGACAAGGACAATGTAGACAATCTCTAGATCTTCTCGCAAAGTCTAGAGATCAATGAAATGGGTCATCAAATCATCTCTATCGACTGTCACCGACGGAGCGAAAAAATGACGACTTTATGACTTTTCGGCAGTTGTCACCTGACAGAGAAGACCTTGATGGAGGTAGGGCACATGTTAGGGAGCTTCATCCTCAGGTCTGCATGATAAGTCTTCATTATCATGAATTAATAATTAGTAAATAATATAGTTTTAACCTTAACTCATGATAAATAGACTTATATTTGTGTTAAAGTGTGAAAAGTGATTTTTAGTTGAGTAACGTGAATTTTTGGGTAATTATGTGATTTGATATGATTTTATATGATTTTTACAGTTTTACTTTTGAGATAAATGAAGGAAAAGAAATTAAAATAAAAATAGCAAAATGAGAGGGACCCGCTGGCCAGCCGGGCCTGCAAGTGGGTCGGAAGCGCAGTCAAGTAAGAGCTGCAAGCAGGAGCTCAAGCGGCTTGAACCGATGGGGGCACGTGTCACCACTCCCCTTCCACGTCACCGATGGCCAGCCGGCTGTGGGGCAAAGAGTGGTTGTACACGTGCGAGAAAGGGACTTGATTGGAAATGTAATATTACTATATATTCGCCAGAAATGTCAGCGCACAACCGATGTGGGACTAAACCCACGTCACACCTTCCCTAGAAAGGGCGCGGCAACTGGAGCGAATTTGAATCCTCCCAGAGCCAAAACTCATATTTTTTATCTGATTATCGTGACTTTCCTACAGATCACCGGTAAAGGATTAAGCAACCAAAATCGTTGGATCATCGACAAAAATCTCGTCAATGCAATTCGCGAAACATTGTTACTAAAATTGCTGAATGATTCGCGATAAAAGGATCGCGAATCCATTGAGTAAAGCATCTCCGATTGATTGACGAACAAGCTGTTGTCGGGAAGAGGACAATCCACCAGGAGACGAGTTGCCACCTCCTGAGAGCATACCGGATGTGATGAAGAGCCTCCTCTTACTACGCGGACCTGAGGATGAAGCTCCCTGACACGCGCCTCACCTCCATCTAGCTCCTCTCAGTCAGGTGACAACTATTAGAGAGCCGCAAAATCACCATTTTTCCACTCCATCGGGTGACAGCCGTTAGAGACGATTTGACGACCCATTTCATTGATCTCTACACTTCGCAAGAAGATCTAGAGATTGCCCATGTTGTCTTTGTCCAAGAAGAGCCTTTGAGGCTGTGGACACTGCACGACGATCCTCCCGAACGCTTAGGATTTCGGTGCATCGCCGACGCATCACCGCCTTGACGCTAGATTTCAACTTAATTTCCACTTCATTTAGTGTTAATTTATTGATTTTAAATTTACCAAGATATACTTCATTCAATTACAATTCTTCTGACTTTTACAGATCTTAATTTGATCAATTAAATCGTCTATAATCGCTTACATAATAATCGCCAGGCGAAACTATGTTTCTTCTTGACGTCCGCACCCTTATTTCCTTTTTCTGTGAATTTTAAATATATTTCCTTTTCATTTTCTAGTATAAAATTCAAAGAAAATAGTATTCTTTAAAGAAAATTCTAAATAATTACTAGACATTATATTACATCCTTTGATCGACCTGGAAAATTATCGTTGTTTTTGGAAGTTTTATTGAATTATACTTGATATATTTGTTCAGAAATACTTCTAAATATCCGAAAATTTGTATTTTCTAGTTTTATAAATTTTAGATTTATGTGATTTAATATACAACGACTAAGTCACGTCATTGCACAACATGAGGAGGTTCTTCATTGCATCTAATACACTCTCAGGAGGTGACAACTTGTCTCCTAGTAGATCGTCTTCTTCTTGATGACGGCTTGTTTATTGATCAATCGGAGATAATTTACTCGATGGATTCACGATCCTTTTATTGCAAATTATTCAACAATTTTAGTAACAATACTCTATGAATCGTGTTGACTAGATTTTCACTGATGATTGAACGATTCTAGAGGCTTAATCCTTCACCGACGATTTGTAGGAAAGTCACAATTTAATCAGATAAAAATATGAATTTTAGCTTTAGTAAGATTCAAACCCGTGCCAGTCACTTGCCTACATGAGAGAGAGTGAATAAGTACTCGAATATCCTTATATAGTGATGTCATCATGGTATCTTGTTGTTATAAAGAAAGAATATTTTCAGTATTAGAATCATTGAAATATTCCAAGGAAGGTGTGACCGCTAGTTTAGTCTCACATTAGTTATACACTGAATGTTGAGACGAATATATAGTAATACTATATTTATAAGTAATGAGTCCCTTTTTCACATGTGTACGATCACTCCTTGCCCCACAACCAGTTGGCCACTAGTTGACGTGGAAAGGGAGTGATGCACACATGCCCCCATCGGTCCATAGCCGCTCGAACCTCTACTTCTGGCTCCGCCCTAGCTGCGCATTCTACCCGCTTGTGAGCTTGGCTAGCTAGTGGCTCTCCCTCTTTTTCTATATTTTTATTTTAATTTATTTTTCTTCATTTATCTTAAAAATAGGATTATAAAATTATATAAAATCACATAATTAGCCAAAAGTTTATATTAATCAATTGAAAATCACTTTTTATAATTTAACATAAATATAAGTCTATTTATCATGAGTTAAGTCTAAAACTATATTATTTATTAATTATTAACTCATGATAATGAAGACTTATCAATTGCTTTACGCATTTGGTATCATGGTAGCTCGCTCACTATAGGATCTAGCTTATCTGATGACGTGAGTTGCTAAACACTATTGGATGACCCCGCGCTCTCAATAGCTATCTTGAAACACACAAGAAACTTTAGACCCACATCAGAAATATTTCGACGATGGAGCTGAATATAAATCATAGCTATGGTCTGTTAGTAGAGATCCCTTCTCTCAAAATAAAATAATGTTCAAGACCATCTTGGGAGAAGGTAAAAAGGTGGTCTGTGCTCGCACACACACATGTGTATGACTCTCCTTGCTCCACAACGGTTGGCTACTAAGACGTGGCAAGGGAGTGAGGCACACATGCGTGGAGCGAGTCCTCTACCACTCGAGCTCAACTTTTGGCTCCCGCAATTTGGGTCTACCCACTTGAGCACATCACTCCTCTTTGGGTCAGCTACTATGTGTCGGCTTGCCAACAGACGATGATATTTTTATATTTTATTTTTTTACTTTTCTAAATAATCAAAAATTATGCTAAATATTTTAACTTCAGACTTCTTAAATTAATAATATATTCTTATATTTATTCTATAAGCTAACACAAAAATAAAATAATAAACCTAATTGAAACATAAAAATCTAGCTTTAACAACAATCTAATTGTATAAAATGACTCTAATTCTAACCATAATACAATTGTTAAAGTTTCATGAATGACTTCTTGAAAAACCTCAGTGGACAAGCTAAGTTGAATCATAGGTAAGGCCTTCTCATTTAATTTTTGTTTACCTTCATAAAATAATATTTAATATTTTCTCCTTCCCAAGTAGTGTCTTATGTAATGCTTGGTGGGTCAAGAAATCTCTCATCTTGACTTGTCATATTTTGATGTTGATACTTTGGTTGAACTTCTCAATATCAAACTTAATATACATCTCGTGCTTCTTTAATGTTGGATATAAAAGCCTAATGTTTGTTGGAAACTTAACAATGGTTTGATAACAGTTTGTTGGGGGATGTGACTAGATTTAGGACTTGATGAGCTTGAGAATGATCTGATATAACAGTAGAAGTAAGAAAGCATGAGGACATAATGTCCCCTAGATGATAAATGATAGAGAGAAGTCTAATATATTGTAATAAGGTAATATGAGATTAATGTGGTCTAAAGAGGATATTAACACCTCACAACCACTAAACAAAGAAAGGAATAATATTCCATGTCAAGAGAGGAACAAGGTAAATAAGTATATGGACTTAATGAAGCATTGATACCAACCACTACTAGAGAAGTCCTAAATCCTATTTCCAACTACATGAGAAAAAGAGTTTATGTGCCCTTAATTTGTCTTTCTTTTTCTTTTTCCTTGACCCCTCTTTTAATGTGTATTACAAAGGGGGCTGGACTGATTTCATACCAAAAACCAGTCCTAAAACAAGCAAAAAGGTGAGACAAGGTCTAGATGGACCTCTCCTAAAAAATAAGGTTTGACCAAGTCACCTTTATAGTCTTGTGAAAGCTCTGATGAATCAGTAAATCACCTTTATGAATTTGTTGTAAGAAATTCCTTTATATAAAATAATATTGTTGATATGATGTCCGAGCCTTTATTTGTAGTCAATTTCATGAAATTGACTAACATGTGTCCAAGTTGTGGTGTAGAGACTTGAATCCATGTACTTCTAGTAAAGATTTTATCTATTTTGATGTTTGTTATAGATAATCTTGGACAATTCAAAGGTGTATAATGTTATCATTGACTATCCAAAAGATAATGAAATAAAAAATAAGAGCTCAATAGCTGAGAATGAGAAAATAAGAGCATCAAAGAGCTGAGTTGTGGGAAATAAGTATGAGCTATTTTTGAAATAAGTAGTTTTTAGAATCTCAATAGAATAGAGAGGCTACTATCTCAGGCAGACCTTTAGGACTTGAAGAAAGGAGAAAGAGGTAAACCTTTCTCCTCTTTCTAACTGACGTTCTGTTGTTGTTAAGAAGGTGAACTTTGTTTTCAAGTTGCTGAAATAAGAAGATTTGAGAAAAGTATCCTTCTCGATTTATCTCCATTTTGACTTCCACTGTACTTGGCGTGGATATAAGAGTCTTATCCCCAAAACACAAAAATATTTATCACCTATTTGTTTCTTTCTTGAGAGTTGGTTTGAATCAATCTATTATTGATTGATATTTGTAACATTACGTTGTTGATTACTTTGAAAATACTTCCTGTTATAAGGAATGTTAAAATGTATTAATTTGTTGCGTTTGTGATACTTGTTATATCTATAATTTTTTAAGCAACCACACATTTGATATCCAAGATATTATTACTAATTTTCGTAGTTGTTAATACTTCGCTTTATTTTAGAGCCCTATTTGTTACAACATGATGATTTAGTTCTAAGCCCCTGGTACACTAATAATACTCTAGCGGGCTCCATTGCTTCTCCACCATGGAAGTTGACAACGTCCGCCATTGTAGATCGAACGAGCAAAACTGGGATGCCTCCACCAAGAAACTTGGCTGTACAACCCCCACCCCCCCCTCCACAGTACACTGTAGCCAATTCCAGGTAACACGTCCCGCCCTCCTTTTGGCCCTTCTTCAACCCCAGTTTAAGATCTCCGACTACCGTCTGCTCCTGGGTGTAATTCCTCATCGAGGATCCTCCGAATACAATTGATTCTTCGAAATTTGGTTCTCTCCCCACTCAACGTGTTCGAAACATGCGTCAACACAGCAGGGCGGCAGACTCATCCTGCAGAGGATTAAAGCGGTGGCTGCGCCGGCTGGCGTGTTACTCTCCGTTTCCCCTCCTCGGACCGGAGAAGTCCTCCGCATTAAGGCCGGAGAGGCGTGGCTGACTCCGCTACCGGCGCTTAATTGCTCTCCACGTGGGAGAGGGGAAGGGAGGAACCCATCTCCCTCGACCATCGTCGGAAGCCGCCCAAGGAGTCTGAAGCTTGAGGGTACGGGTTTTCAGGTAATGCCCATTCGATTTATTGCGCGCACAAGTACCGGAATTTATTAAACCTTTGACCTCTCTCTGTAGGAAGGTACCTCCCTCTCCAGCCTTTCCTCCTCTCCCCTGTGGGTGACGCCGTAGGCGGCTCTTCCAACTTGTTCTTGTCATCGATGTTGAACTGGCCGGGGCCCGCGTGAGCCCTGCTCACTTTGGCCCGTAGAAGAGCATGGAGATATAGTCAATAAAAATGAACAGACACGGCAAAGAAGAAGACTCGCGGTATGCGAGGAGGATCACGCCGAGCTTTGCAACGGATTTATGTAGGAGGGACAAGTCAACGTTTCTTCTGTACAGACTTGAATTTGAGGCTCCAGCCCGGAGAAATGACGCAGGGCCAGACCACATTTTATTATATCCTTGTCCCTCGAGACCTCCCCCCAGCAAGAGCCTCCTTGCTCATCCGATCGGCGGTAGAACCCGCCGCCCTGCTAAAAACACTTCGGCCTCACCATCCACACGCAGACCTTGCCTTGGCGTTTCCATTTCAGACACTCTTGCCTCTCTCTCTCTCCCCCTCTCCTTCATACAAAGTTCGATTCGTATGTAGCACCGGATCCCTACTTGACCTTCTTCCTCATCCTCCGTTCCCGGTTAGGAAACAAAGTCGGCTGCTTTTTAAGAATGCCCATCTCCAAATTTCTTTCCTTCCTTTTTCTATAGTGCGACTCGTCAGAGAAATGGGAGCACTTCCGTTTCTCCGCCCTTGCTTCGCGTATGCCAATCGGGAAAGACCACATGAGGCAGGGGTGCCGGGCGTTCAATACTCCTGTCGACATGTAGACCTCCTGCCTTTGGCGTTACGATCTGATACGCACTAATCTCACATAAGTTGGAGAGGTGGTAAGTCCCTGCCTCTCGAATAATCAAGTCTCTCTCTCTCTCTCTCTCTCGCCGACGGTGCCAAGGCTTCTTTACTATGTTACCAAGTATGATGAGTAGGAGACCTGAAGGTACTGATCCAACCATTTTTATCTTCCAGCAGCACCAGATTGCTCGCCTCCTTCCTCACGCCCACTATAGACCGGGGCTCTTTAAATGTCGAAATGAAATAACGTCGGGGTCCCGCCCAGTCTCGTCCTCCCCCCTCCCCCCGTGCTCTCGTGCCCACAATAATAGCCATGAAGGACGAGGGGGGCATCACCTCGACAGCACCTCCATCTCCGGTCTATTCGCTCTCCACCCGCCAGGCTGCTTCGGAAGGAGACATGCAGGCTCTCCTTTCCGGGAAGGGGGGGGAATGAAGGAGACGGCGTAAGGTTGATCCTTGCGATACTGTTGGAAATGGAGGGATCTCCATTTCTCTCGTGGAGACGACTGCGTTAGGGTTAGAAGCAGAGAAGGCAATCCCATTTTCATGGAGCTCGGGCAAGAGAGGAGGCAAATGAGCTGCCCGTCCCCATCGAGCGAGTAGTTGGCTCAGACGAAGTCGCAGATTAGTCATTAAGAGACCGCGAAGCGGGGTCTTTTTCACTCATAGCCTCGTTTTTGTTCTCAGACAGCTGATTCGTAGACTCGTTCTTACTCTCCCGCCGCCCTACGAGGGGGACGGAGACCCTGGAGAGATAGGCTCACTGGATTCGTCTGTCTCTCCGATTGACCTATCCAATCCGGGCCACGTTTGTTTTACAGCGCGAGCAATTGTCGGTTGGATATCCTGAATCTCTCGGGTTATGGCGGAAGGAGGACAACGGAGACATCCCACACGACAGTGTTGGGATTTTAATGCGTGTATGCCTGCCGGAGACTGCGACGCTCTCTTCTGGTAGTGCCGGCCAGGCGTACAACGTCACAGCAGCTTCGTGGTCTCTCGAGTTGCGCCACGGCCATGAAGTCCTGCGGCGGCCGGCGGCACGTAAACCACTCTATCCCCACCCACCCTTTATGCTCCCTTTTCGATAAGCACCGAGGGGCGACCCCCCAGCTCCAAGACAATTGATCATGGGCCATACCATCGTCATCGTCGACAAATTAAAGAAAATCAAGTTGACTCGTACTAGCTGTCAAATTAGCGCGTGTCGTGGGGCGAAGGTGCTGCCCCAAACTTCAAGTCGCCTCGACCCTACGGTTTACAATTGACTCGGAGGTCAACGTTCATGTGCGTCGAGCAATCAAGTACTGGAAGAGGTCAAGCTTCCCTTTGAATTTCCCGGCACCTCACCAATCCGTGAACGATGCCCACCTGGTAAGCGGCAACCCACGAAGTTGACTCCGCCGGGGGAGGACCTCGGCGGTGGCCGCCTTCCGTCCGGGTGAGAGGAATCCTCCAGCCGGAGCCGGCGCAGGTATTTCCCATCCGCTACACCGCCCCGCCGCTGGAGGTATCCATTCGAATGTCTCTTACCGACGAAGTGGTGAAAAACAAGGGTGCCCCCCGGGGCAGAGGTTGGTCCCGTCACGCCGATGCTGCGCTACGACTGTTCACTGTAGGGCGGGGGGCGTTCAAGTCGACCTGCGCAGATGAGCTGGCAGCCATTTAATACTGCGGAGCAAAGAGGGGAATTCGTCCCACGTGCGCTTCATCAATGGAGAAGTCCCGGGCTTCCTCCGGCGGCGATGGAGCGTGAAAGCTCAGGGAAAGATAATTCGAGCCCTGGGTCGAGCAGGAAACTTGGCCATGCCCGGGAGCCACAGCGGTGACCAGAGTTCCCCAGGGCGCTCGATGCGCCGCGCTGATGAAAGGGAGGTTGCTAGTTCGCCGGATGAATCGACTGCTCGATCTCAGTCGCTATTAATGCGAGTTACCGTGCAGGTGAATCGGGCGAAATCGTCGAGGGGAGTCGACGTAATATGTGCACAATGAGCTGGAAGCGCTGGGAGAGGGGGAGGACGTTTCCCCCCCGCCGGTGCCCCACCAGGGGGGCGAGGGCAAGTCCTGCCGATCCGTCGATCGATGTCCGACGGCCCATCTAGCTCTAGAGAGAGAGTGAGTGAGTGAGAGAGAGAGGGAGAGAGAGGGAGAGAGAGAGAGAGAGAGGGAGAGAGAGGGAGAGAGAGAGAGAGAGAGAGAGAGAGAGAGAGAGAGAGAGAGAGAGAGAGAGAGAGAGAGAGAGGACCATATCGTATCGCGCGGGGGATGGTCCCGACGGGGATTTATTGACCGTCGTTGCATGGGGGCCCGTCGATCGCAGGGATCAGATCGGAAATGTTTCCCCCCTTGCTACACCATCGTCAGCGCGGTCTCCATCATACCCTTCTCGACGGCCTGGCCTTGCTGGGAATGGCCTTTGGGAATTGGGGTCGTATAGTCCTCCCAGTGTCTTCTCAAAATTTATTTCCCTGGGTCCTACCATGCTTCCCACAAGCCCCCCCCCTTCCACTCTATTAATCTACTCTTCTTTCATCGGGCCTTCTCTTCCCGTAAGAAGGCACAAAACCTACACACTCACTCTATATCTCTCTCGCTGTCTGTCACCCGTCAATCCAACAGGAGATCCTCGCCTTCTTGTTCATCTTCTTCTTCTTCGTCCCCATCTTGTTCAGCATCCAATTCTCCAAACTTGGAAGCATACGGGACATGGGGCGATCCCCGTGCTGCGAAAAGATTGGCCTCAAGAAGGGGCCGTGGACTCCCGAGGAAGACCAGAAGCTCCTCGCGTACATTGAAGAACACGGCCACGGCTGCTGGCGCTCTCTGCCGTCCAAGGCTGGTACTATTCTTTCCTCTGCCAAACCCTAGGCCCCAGCAATTGTGACCTGCTTTCTAATTGCCGTGGGGGTTGCTGTGGCTGCGTGCGTGGGTGATCAACAGGACTGCAGAGGTGTGGGAAGAGCTGCAGGCTCAGGTGGACTAATTATCTCAGACCGGATATCAAGAGGGGCAAGTTCAGCGTGCAGGAGGAGCAGACCATCATTCAACTCCATGCCCTGCTGGGAAACAGGTTCTTCTACCGTTACCTTTCTTTCTTCATTCATATGTAGACACACACACACACACGATCCTCTGGCCAACGACGGCCTCAATTCTGCGGCCGCGATCATGTCGCCCTCTGTGGGTCCTTCTTCTGGTAGTATCCACCCAGTCGGAACTATCAAGCTAGTCCCACCGCTCGTTCAGATTCAATTCACCGAAAGTCGAAATGCCCATCTCGATCGGTACAGAAGAGCAGGATCTTCGATTTCTCGGCCGTCCTCCAGAAATCGTAGACAGCAAACTGATCTCTCCCCTCTGAATTTGAAGACTCGGACAAAATGTCTTCACTAATTTGGGGAAACAAAACAATTACCCTGCTATTAGCTCTACTTCCCACGATACAGTGCTCCGACGAGGCGTCAGACAGTCCCCACCGACGAGTACTGGTGGCGGTCGTAGGCGCGGCCCTGCATGCAACCCACCTTCCCCATCCTCGCCATGTTCCATTTCCCATCCCTGGAGACGAGGGGCATAGGGAAAAGCCACCGGAGGGAAAGAGGAGGAAGAGGAGAGATCCTCCCGTCCGTTTGGTTGTTCTGATCTCGTTCCTCGTTGCAGGTGGTCTGCCATCGCGTCTCATCTGCCAAAGAGGACGGACAACGAGATCAAGAACTTCTGGAACACCCACCTGAAGAAGCGTCTGGCCAAGATGGGCATCGACCCAGTGACGCACAAGCCTAGATGCGACGCCCTCTCTCCCGCCGACAGCCACGTCACCAAGGCCTCCGCCAGTCTCAGCCACATGGCGCAGTGGGAGAGCGCCCGCCTCGAGGCCGAGGCGAGACTTGTCCGTGAGGCCAAGCTCCTCTGCTTCGCCTCCTCCTCCGCCGTCTCCCTAGGCGCTTCATCGGTCTCCTCCGCCGCCGCCGCCGCCTCGCCGTTTCAGCTGCAACTGTTGGGCTCGGACTCATCATCATCACACGTCGATCTACATAATGAGTCGGCGGCGTCCTCGGCTCCGGCGCCACCGCCGTGCTTCGACGTTCTCAGAGCATGGCAGGACATCTGGAGGAGGGGGTCCACGAGGGGCCGAGGAGAGGGCCAAAGCAGCCGAGATGGTAAGATCGACCTCGAGTCACCCACCTCTACGTTGACCTTCTCGGAGGCTGTTATCCCAGAGGGGGCGATG
>LR746272.1:5712271-5791816 GCA_902729315.2 Spirodela intermedia
GCTTAAGATAAAAATTATCTTTAAGAATATGTTCCAAATATAGGTTTGCAACTAGTTTTTGGAAAGATTACTCAAAGAAGAATGCAACACAGAAAACCCATATAAAAATTTGAAGTATTGAAATGATTATGAATTTTACATTATGTATAGTTATAATTTTCTGTATAAGTTAGACACACACATGGCCCATTAGGGCAGGGTGAAGAGAAATTAAAGGAAGCATGAGTAAAGCTGATTGAAAGTGTTCATACCACCCATCTTCTCCAAGAGTCTCAAGTCATCTCCTTCATCCTCTAAGAATCACAACTGCATTCTACACCTTTGAGCACTAGTAAACACTAGAATATTAGCTATTGCTTGGCACCTTGAAGAGGTTCACTATATCTGCCTTCTTCCACAATAAGCTTCCCTATCCTACAAGAAGACAATGGTACCCTTGAATTAAATATCTCTTATTATTCATCTTGTGTTTGAATAGAAAAATAAAGGAACTCTTTGATAATTATAAATTAGCAATTGTATCTATGTATTAATATCTTATATATAGATGCTAATTAGTGTGTAGAGAATGTAATTATACATGTGTTATCAACTCATTATGACATTCATAATATTTTATCATTTAAGTCCTAATACATATTATTTTACTTATTTTATTGATATTATGGGACTAATCCCACTTGACTTTTATGAAGTCAAGTGATGATTCTCTCACATTTTTTTGATAACTATTTAATTGTGATATGCAGTTGTCATTGTGTTTAAATGTACATAATCTAATAATATTTATAACTAAGACTTAATAAAATATTAGTATAGAAGTCTCAGATCAAACACATGGGGATTGATTAACTTGTGGTGAAAACTAATTTAGTTTATATATAAAGTGATTTTAATATTTTATTAATATTTAATAGAAATAATAAAATAGATGGATGAGGTGAGAAGAATAAAGGAAGGGAAGCGGAGAAAAGGAAGTAAGAAAAGAAAAGGAGAAGAGAGAGCTCTCACGAGAGAAAGAATGGATGGGATCTCTTGCAAAAGGGAGAGAAAGAGAGAGGAGGGAGAAAGCTCTCATGAGAGAGAAAAGGGATGAGATCTCTCATGAAAGGGAGAGAAAGATAGAGGATGAGAGAAAGCTCTCATGAGAGAGAGAAGGGATGAGATCTCTTGTGAAAGGGAAAGAAAGAGAGAGGAAGAGAGAAATCTCACGTGAGATGGAGAGAGAAAAGTCTCACGAGAGAGAGAGAGAGAGAGAGAGAGAGAAAGAGAGAGGGAGATCGATCAAGAGAAAGAAAGAGAAGGAGATCGATCGAGAGAGAGGGAGAGAAAGGGAGAGATCTCACAAGAGACGAAGAGAGAAGAGAAGTCTCACGAGAGAGGGAGAGAGAGAAATAAGATGAAAATGAAGAAAGAGAGAAATATGGTCAACTTGTTTTCACGGTGATCATTATTCTCATACAAATGTGTGCTCGAGGATTCACACACATGACATGAGGTCAGTTGTGAATGTCTCCAATTTATTTTAACGGTTGAATGCTCATTAATCAGCCTTTCATCTTATTCGAAAATAATCTTAGCTTGATCTCCAATTTAATTTTAACGGTTGAATGTCTCCAATTTATCTTTGTGATTTCTCATTCGAAAATAGAAAAATACTCGTTATTCATAGAACATCATAAATATGAATATGTCGAGATTTATCTGTGAAAATCAATAGAAATCAAGTTGGAAATAATCTTAGCTTGATCTCAAATGAGTTTTGAAGGATTAAAAAGAAAAATGAAGATCATTCATCAAGTTTTGAATTAGTTCTACTCATTTCAATCAAAACATGTATGAAATGAAAATAACTTACCGTAAGATATAAATAAATGATAAAAGCAGGTAAGTAAATGTTGAAAGTAGGAAATAAATTGTTGCCTAAGTTTAGTCTACCTCTTGGGAAACTAGAGACACTAGTGTGGTGGCTTGGTTTCATCTAGACATGTCACACCATGCTAGAAGTCACAGACGTATTGTCAGAAGGTTGCCTAGATTGTCAGAGAGATCTAGCAAAAGAGGGGTCAGACCACACTATCACTATTGTTTGAGGGGAGAAGGGAAGAGCTGACCACTTGTCAAACACTTTGAGTGTAGCCGAGGGAGGAAGAAAGAACTTGCTGATTACTAGAGACATCGATCGCACAAAAGCAGGGAAGAACAGATTACTATATTTGTGACTGTCATTGGGATTTTAAGGATAATCGATAATGTCTATTTTACCAGATAATAATAGATTATTGTCTTTATATCTCTGGTAGTGATATGTGCAAGAACTTAAGTTTTGGTATCGTGGTGCTTCGCGAGCTGTTGGATCAAATGAGCTTGGTCACATGGCATGCTGAGCGTTGCAAGATCAATTCATTGTGATTCACTGTGGACTGGGAACATAAGTTCCTAGTACCATGGCACCTCCTTAGCCATGGATCATCCTTTAAGGCCACGTACATATTGAGCGGCGTCGGATTCACAAATTGCTGATTGATCGCTTTACACATCTGGTATTGTGGCGGTTTACCAGTCGTAGGATCTAGCTAATATGATGATGTGGCTCGTTACATACCACTGGATCACACTGCACTCCAGATGGCTACACTAAAATAGATGAAAACATTTAGTCCCACATCGGAAGTATTTCGGATGCATGTGCCAAATATAAACCAAAGCTATGCTCTCTCAGTAGAAATCCCTTCTCTTGAAATAAAATAATGCCCAGGACCATCTTAGGAGAAGGCAAAAAGGTGGTCCGCCCTCGCACATGTACATGTACGGATGCTCCTTGCCCCATGACCAGTTGGCCACTAGGACGTGAAAGGGGAGTGATGCACACGTGCGCTCCAAGTTTGGGTCCCCCAATCTGGGCCTACCCACTCGACTGGAGTGCCCTTTCAGGTGAGCTAGCAAGTGCTAGCTTGCTAGCAAGTAGAACATTTTTTATATTTTATTCATTTATATTTTTAAATAAGAAAAATCTAAACTTATGCTAAGCATTTTAAATTCGAACTTATAATTAACAAAAATATCCTCTATTTATTTTGTAAGTTAACAAGACAAAATCAAATAATAAAACTAATTAAAACACAGAAATCTAACTTGAACAAATTGTAAGGACTTAGGTGAACTTTTGTTATAAGTTGGAAGTAATGGAAGAAATCCAAGTCTTCAGCTCAAAAAAAAGCCCAAGTCTTATAGAGAGGGCCAGCCTAATATATTTATGGGCCCAAGAGAGGGCGTCAGCTTGGCCTTGCCCATTTGGATCTAAAAGGGTTATTTAAGAGATGAGATATAGGGCACCTTAAGAGGAGACCAAGAGGAGGATTTGAATGCCATCCTCATAGAAAAATCTAGGCCATCCACCAAGAGAGTCAGTTATTAATCATAACCATCTATTAGAGGGCCCTAACTCTCTAGAGGTTTAAGGCCTCATGCCCTTCTCTTGGAAGGCACTTTTTGATTCTCTCTCTAGTAGTGGCTAGCTGAAAGAAAAAGAAGAGAAATCAAGACCGATCAATGACATTCTTGTGCTCAAGATTGTCGTGGAGAAGAAACTACCTAGAGCGCATCATGATCATCATGGATCAAGCATCATTCGGCCCAGAACTCTCACACAACAAAGTTTATGTAAGATCTAGATCTTAGACGTCATTGTAGTCTTCTCCATGGATAGATTAACTCTTAGTTCGATCTAGTGTTATCATTTATTCTATCATTCCATTGCGTTAGATTTATTCTCTCCCTTCTGTCACACTTTCTATTTCTCTTGTCTTCACCTTTTTTAGATTTAATTCTACTCTTCATGATCTCAAGTATATCTATATATATATATAAGAAATAAAATAATTAAAATTCTTACTCTCATTACCCATGTTCCTTGAGGATCAACTGTTACTTATCCTAAACTGAAGAGTGAGGTTCTATAAATATTATTTACATGAACTTGGTTGCATCATAATGACATATTTAACCTCTAAATCGAGTTCATCACTCTTAAGTTACTTAGCATGTGTTTTTAAGGGTGCCTAGAGCTAGAAGCATAATAGATACATAGACTTGTGGAGTTTATATTATTAAGATGTCTAGAGAGCTTAGAAAACTAATAGAAAATGATGAACTCACATGGTTTATGTTGTAATGGAGTTTATACTATAAGGGATGTTGACTGTGTGAAATAATAGTATTCTTAAGATAAAACCCTGTAAAATTGAGTGTCCTTATTTCTCTCCAATTCATATTTAGTTCAATTTAAGAAAATAGCTTGAAGATTCGAATTTAAAAAAAAAATAGAATTAATATATGTATAAATAATCAATTCACCTCTATCTTAATTCGTCTAACTACCTATCTAAGGATTAATAATTATTATTAAAAAATAAATAAATCATAGAAGGTAACTATTCTTGAGGATTAGATTCCTTAGCTTGTATCTTAGGAAGTTCTTGGGTCAAAGGTCATTGTATATTTTCTCATTGTTGGAACTATAAGGATAGGTGAAACACCAAGAGGGAGGATGAATTGAGGTTTCTGAGATTTTTACTTAATTTTTGGATTTAAGTTAGACCTACCTTTGTTATCAACACGTGCATTGTCAGAAGACCTCTTAGTACTCTCTTACGAAGAACATCAAACCTTTTTACATTAATTAGTCTCTCACCTAGCTAATTTCAATCTCATAAGGAATATTTCTCTAGTGTTCATTTATTTTCTTTGGGAATACATATTGATATTCATAAAATCAACCATTCAAAAATCTTTTGTCTCCTTGAAGACCCAACCCTTCTTGGGAAAAATATGTCTATCACCATCTTGTGCCTTCATAAAAAATACTATCCCCTCACCACCTAATCATCTAGGGTCTAATGAAGAGTAAAATTCGTAATAGTGGAGTTGGTCATTTTTTGGAATTTGTTGATGAAGTGGATGTGGTGTTCTCATTCATCATTGCTGCATACAGTATAAAGAGCTTGATAATGAGCATTGAATCTAAATTTCGATAGCATACATCTTTGAAATGTGGCTGGAGCATTACACAGACCAAAAGGCATGCGTTTAAAAGCAAAAGTATCAAATGGACAAGTGAAAGTTGTTTTTTCTTGATTTAAAGGGTTTATATAAATTTAATTATAACTAGAGTATCTATCTAGAAAACAAAAAAAAAAATTTCTAGCTAATTTTTCTAGAATTTGATCAGTAAATGGTAAGGGAAAATGATCTTTTCTAGTAACTGAATTTAATTTTCTATAATCAATGCAAACCCTCCAACTAGTAGTTAATCTTGTTTGTATTTCATCCCCATTTTCATTTTTTATAACTGTAATCCCTGATTTTTTTGGCACCACTTGTGTAGGACTAACCCATTTGCTATCTAAAATAGGATAAATAATATCAGCAGCCAGCCACTTTAAAATTTCTTTTTTTACAATTTCCATCATGTTAGGATTTAATCTTCGTTGTGGTTCTCTACTAGTTCTAGCCCCCTCCTCTAGATATATACTATGCATACATACACTCATATTAATGCCCCTTAGATTATCCATTTTCTAGCTAATAGCCTTCTTATTTTTTCAAAGTACACCTAATAATTCTTCTTCTTGTTCATCACTCAAATCAGCTGCAATAATAATAGGAAATGAATTATTTTCCTCCAAAAACATATATTTTAAACTAGAGGGAAGAGGTTTCAACTCTAAATTCAGATGATCTTCCTCTTTCTTTTCTCCCAAATTTATATTTTCTATTTCCTCTAATTCTTCCAGCACACAATCATCAATAACATTTGAATCATCAAAATCATCTAGAAGATCTATGGTATGACAATCATATACTTGAGATTTCTTAAGATCATTTGCTACCTCAAAAATTTTAATTTCTACTTATTGATCTCCACATGAAATTTTCACAATACCTGTAAGAAAATCAATATTCATCTTTGCTGTATGCAAAAATGGTCTCCCTAGGATGATTGGTGTATCATAAAACTGTCCATTAAAATCCATTTCCAACACTACAAAATCAGCTGGAAATTTACACCCTTTAACTGTCACTATCACATTTTCTAAAATACCTTAAGGATGTTTTATAGATCTATCAGCAAATTATAAAGTTACAGTCGAAGGTTTAAGATTAGAAATATTAAATTTATCACAAATACTTGTAGGTAATAAATTAATACTAGCACTGGTGTCAAGTAATGCATTCTGAAAAATGGATCCACCAACATTACACAAAATTAAAGGGACACTTGTATCTCTCAATTTATATGCTAATTGATTTAATAATAAAACACTAGTATACATAGATAATTTTTATACTCTAGGTGCCCTTTTTGGTGTACACATTTCTTTCAAAACTCGAGTATATTTAGGAATATGTTCAATGACAGTGAGTAAAGGAAGACTAATTTGCATATCTTGTAAAATTTTCTTTATTTCTTCATTGTGTTCCTTTTTCTTTCTTTGTCTAGGCTCTAGAGTTTTAGGAAATGGAATGGTTGTCCTCTCTTTTGAAATTTCCTTGGTAGAATCTATAAAATCCTCTTTTACTCTTATTTGATTTTGTTTTAGGCTGTCCACGTTTTCCTTTTCTTCTAATGTTTGGGGATAAGGATCAGATAAGATCTTACCACTCCTTAATGCATTCACTGTCCTAACATTTTCATTTCGTGGGTAGTTCCCCTTGTTGAAATACTATTGTTGGGTATTTCCCTAGATTTTCTATGGGCTGACTAGGTAGTTGTCCGTCCTCTCTCTTATTCTCGAAAGCCTCTATAATTTTTTTCTACTGTAGCATCATTTGATTCATAGTTTGTTACATCATTTGGCTCATTTGCTACACCATTTCCATAGTATCAAGTTGGGTTTGAGGGAGTTGATTTTCTGAAATCTGTTTTCTTATTTTGGACGAAATTTAGAGTTTGAATTGGGTCTAAGTGCTTCTGGATTTTGAATATTATTTGGGTCTCTCCATGAAAATTAATTCTTCTAATTAGAATTATAAGAATTTGAAAAAGGCTCCCTATTTTTATTAAAACTGTGAGCTACTTCTTGCATAGGGTGAAATGATTGATCTAAATTATAACATTGAAATTTAGAATAATCATTTTCACCATAGGACATGTACTATTTGAATTAAATTGAGGGTTAAGAGGCTTTCTAATATTGTCAATAAGTAAATCAAGTTTTTTAAATCTTTGATTAATCTAATTAACTTCATTTCTTAAATTAGAATCATCATTATAATGCAATTCATAAATTCCTCTCTTCTTATCCTTGTCATATAATTTAAAAGAGGCTTGATCTCTAGAATTTTTACTTAAATTCTCATAAAGACTGTAAATCGTATTAAGGGTTTTCTCCATAAAAGTTCCTCCACATATAAAATCAACCGTATTTCTATATTTTTCTAATAATTCATCATAAAAAATTCTATTGAGCTGCCACTTGGGTATAGCATGATGAGGACACTTTCTAAATAAATCTTTGAATTTTTCCTATGTCTCATGTAAAGTTTCTCCTGATCTTTGAGAAAAATTCCATATATGATTTCTCATATTTTGAGTTTTTCCTAAGAGATAATTTTTTTGAAGAAAGGCTTATTCTATGTCTTTTCAACTAGTTAATTCTCTATCTAACGTGGATAGCCAATGGCTAGCTTTGTCCCTAAGTGTATGAGGAAATAATTTCATCTTAATAATTTTCGGTGTAACTTGAGGGAGATTAACTAAATCACAGATCATATGAAATTTTTCTAAGTGCTGATGAGGTTCCTCTAAAGGCAATCCATGAAAATTAGGGAGCATTTGAAAAATTCTTAGATTTATTTTAAATTTAATAGTGGGTGCTAATGGGACTCTAATATTGGATGCTCTTTGAAATGAATCAAGGGTATAATAATTTTTCATGGCCATAAGATTGTTCTCAATTTGACCTGTACTTCCTTTAGGATCCATCAAAATTAATTTTTCTTTTGGATTTTTAGTTTTGAATGAAATAATGAAAGAATTTTCTAGCCTTGGATGCAAGGATCTTCTACCATGTATAAAAAATCAATAAATTTGAGAAAAACGTTTAGTAATTGTTACCCTCCTTTGATATGCTCCACTCTTTACCTTACTTCTCTTTGTTCCTTTTTTTCTAAAAAAAAATAATTGGCAAGAAGAAAATAAAACAAGAGTTAAATTTTTTTGTGTACTCTAAAAGAAAAATAGAAAAATACTAAATATTATGCAATACATCCCCACCAACGGTGCCAAAATTTGACATGACTTAGTCATTGTATAGTAAATCACACAAATTTAAAATTTATAAAACTAGAAAATACAAATTTTTAGATATTTAGAAGTATTTATAAACAAATATATCAATTATAATTCAATAAAACTTCCAAAAATAGTGGTAATTTTCTAGATCTATCATAGGGATGTAATATAATATTGAGTAATTATTCAGAATTTTCCTCAAATAATACTATTTTCTATAAATTATATACTAGGAAATAAAAAGAAAATATATTTAAAATTCACGAAAAAGGGAAATAAGGGTGCGGACGTCAAGATAATGTTAGCGCCTAGCAAACGCGAATCGGGTGGAAACAAAGTTCTGCCCAGCGATTCCTACATAAGTGATTACAGATGATTTAATTGATCAAATTAAGGTCTGTAAAAGCCGGAAGAGTCGTAATGGAATGAAGTATATATTGGTAAATTTAAATCACACAAATTATCACTAAATGAAGCGAAAAGTAAGTTGAAAGTAGGAAAATAGAGTTCCAACATCGCGACGGCGATGCACTGGAAGCCTAAGCATTCAGGAGGATTGTCATGTAGTGTCTATGGCCTCAAAGGCTCTTCTTGGACAAGGATGACGTGGGTAATCTCTAGATCTCCTTGCGAAGTTTAGAGATCAATGAAATGGGTCGTCAAATCGTCTCTAGCGGCTGTCACCTGGTGGAGTGGAAAAATGACGACTTTGCGGCTCTCTGGTAGCTGTCACCCGACGAAGAAGAGCTGAATGGAGGTGGGGCGTGTGTCAGGGAGCTTCATCTTCAGGTCCACACAGTAAGAGGAGGCTCTTCATTGCATCCGGAACGCTCTCTGGAGGTGGCGACTCGTCTTCCGGTGGATCGTCTTTTTCCTGACGACGGCTTGTTCGTCGATTAATCGGAGATGCTTTACTCGATGGATTCACGATCCTTTTATCGCGAATCATTTAGCAATTTTAGTAACAATGCTCCACGAATCGCATTGATGAGATTTTCACCGATGATCTAGCGATTTTAGTTGCTTAATCCTTCACCGGTGATCAACAGGAAAGTTGCGATAATCAGATAAAAAATATGAGTTTTGGCTTTGGAAGAATTCGAACCTGCACTAGTTGCCCACCTACATGAGAGAGATGGACATAAGTACTTTAATGCCCTTATCTAATGATGTCATCATGGTATATCTCTTTTATAAATAAGGGGTATTTTAAGTATTCAAATCATCGAACCCTTTCTAGGGAAGGTGTGATGCGGGTTTAGTCACACATCGCTTGTGCGCTGAAGTTTCGGGCAAATATATAATAATATTACATTTACAAGCAAGTTCCTTTCTTGCGTATGTACGACCACTCCTTGCCCCACAACCGGCTTGCCACTAGTGACGTGAAAGGGGAGTGGCGTACACGTGCCCCTATCGATCCTAGCCGCTCAAGCCCTTGCTCACGGCTACTCCTCGACTGCACTTCCAATCCACTTGTGGGCCCGGCTGGCCGGGCAAGTCCGCCTCATTTTCTTATATTTTTATTTTTATTTCTTTTTCTTCATTTATCTCAAAAGTAAGACTGTAAAAATCATATAAATTCATATAAAATTACATAATTACCCAAAAATTCATGTTAACCAACTGAAAACCACTTTTCATATTTTAACATAAATATAAGTCTATTTATAATGAGTTAAGGCTAAAACTATATTATTTAGTAATTATTAACTCATGATAATGAAGACTTATCACACCCCCCAACTTAAATCATTGCTAGTCCCTTAGCACTGGAATTATGAAAATAAAAATTTACAAATCTCAAACAACATATTTTAATACAAAATAAAAAAGACTATTAGAAATAATTCACCTTTAGACACTTTAGATTCTTATATCAAGTACTTATCAATCATCCTACCATTCACACCTTTATTTTCCTTTTTTGTGAATTTTAAATTTATTTCATTTTCATTTCCTGGTATACAATTCATAGAAAATCGTATTCTTTGAGGAAAATTATAAATAATTACCTGATATTATATTACATCCCTATGATCGACTTGGAAAATTACAACTATTTTGGAAGTTTAATTGAATTATAATTGATATATTTGTTCAGAACTACTTCTAAATATCTAAAAAATTGTATTTTCTAGTTTTATAAATTTTAAATTTGCATGATTTACTATACAACAACTAAGTCACATCAATTTTTGACGCTGTTGCTAAGGATGTATTACATAATATTTAGTATTTTTCTATTTTTCTCTTAGAGTACACAAAAAAATTTAGCTCTTGTTTTATTTTCTTCTTGCTGATTTTTTTTTTTGGAAGTAATACGAATTTTTGGATATTTAAAAGTATTTATGAACAAATATATCAATTATCATTCAATAAAACTTCCAAAAATAGCGATAATTTTCCAATTCGATCAAGGGATATAATATAATATCTGGTAATTATTTAGAATTTTCTTCAATGAATACTATTTTCTATGAATTTAATACTAGGAAATAAAAAGAAAATATATTTAAAATTCACGAAAAAAGTAAATAAGGGTGCAGACGTCAAGATGATGTCAGCGGCCGGCAAATGCGAATCGAGTAGAAATAGAGTTCTGCCCAACGATTCTTACGTAAGCGATTGCAGACGATTTAATTGAACAAATTAAGATCTACAAAAGCCTGAAGAATCGTAATTGAATGAAGTATATCTTGGTAAATTGAAATCAGACAAATTATCACTAAATAAAGTAGAAATTAAGTTGAAAGTAGGAAAACAGAGTTCTAGTGTTGCGACAGCGATGCATCGGCGATGCACCGGAATCCTGAGCGTTCGGGAGGATCGTCATGTAGTGTCCACAACCTCGAAGGCTCTCTTTGGAGAAGGACGACGTAGGCAATCTCTAGATCTTCTTGCGAAGTCTAGAGATCAATGAAATGGGTTGTCAAATCATTTCTAGCGGCTGTCACCTGGTGGAGCAGAAAAACGGCGACTTTGTGGCTCTCCGACGGTTGTCACCTAACGGAGAGGAGCTGGATGGAGGTGGGGCGCATATCATGGAGCTTCATCCTCAGGTCCGTGCAGCAAGAGGAGGCTCTTCATTGCATTCGGTACGCTCTTAGGAGGTGGCGACTTGTCTCCCGGTAGATCATCCTCTTCCCGACGACGGCTTATTCGTCGATCAATCATAGATGCTTTATTAGATGGATTCACGATCCTTTTATCACGAATCGTTCAACAATTTTAGTAACAATGCTCCACGAATCACGTTGACAAGATTTTCTCCGATGATCCAGCGATTCTAATTGCTTAATCCTTCACCGGCAATCTATAGGAAAGTCGCGATAATCAGATAAAAAAATATGAGTTTTGGCTCTAGGAGGATTCAAACCCGCGCTAGTTGCCGCGCCCTTTCTAGGGAAGGTGTGATGCAGGTTTAGTCTCACATCGGTTGTACATCGACGTTTCTGGCGAATATATAGTAATATTACATTTCCGATCAAGTCCCTTTCTCACGCGTGTATGACCACTCCTTGCCCCACAACCGGCTGGCCACTGGTGACATGGAAGGGGGGTGGTGCACACGTGCCCCATCGGTCCAAGCCGCTCGAGCCCCTGCTCGTGGCTACTCCCTGACTATGCTTCTAACCCACTTGTGGGCCCGGCTGGCCAGCGGTCCCCCTCATTTTGTTTTATTTTTATTTTTATTTCTTTTTCTTCATTTATCTCAAAAGTAAGACTGTAAAAATCAAATAAATTTGTATAAAATCACATAATTACCTAAAAATTCAGGTTAATCAATTGAAAACCACTTTTCACACTTTAACATAAATATAAGTCTATTTATCATGAGTTAAGGCTAAAACTATATTATTTACTAATTATTAACTCATGATAATGAAGACTTATCAAGTAACAATTATTAAAAAAATTCTTCGAATTTATTGAATTTTTTTTATGCATGGTAGAAGATCCTTGCATTCAAGGCTAGAAAATTCTTTCATTATTTCATTCAAAACTAAAAATCTAGAAGGAAAAAAAAAATTAGATCTTGAAGTAAGTACAGGTCAAACTAAGAACAATCCTATGGTCATGAAAAATCATTATATCTCTGACTCATTTCAAAGAGCATCCAATAGTAGAGTCTCATTAGAACCCACTATTAAATTTGAAATAAATCTAGGAATTTTTCAAATGCTCCCTAATTTTCATAGATTGTCTTTAGAGGAACCTCATCAGCACTTAGAAAAAATTCATATGGTCTATGATTTAGTTAATCTCCCTCAAGTTACACTGGAAATTATTAAGATGAAATTATTTCCTCATATACTTAGGGACAAAGCTAGTCATTGGCTATCCACGTTAGATAGAGAATTAACTAGTTGGAAAGACATAGAACAGGCCTTTCTTCGAAAAATTTATCTCTTAGGAAAAACTCAAAATATGAGAAAACATATATAGAGTTTTTCTCAAAGACCAAGAGAAACTTTACATGAGACATGGGAAAAATTCAAAGATTTACTTAGAAAGTGTCCTCATCATGTTATACCCAAGTGGCAGCTTAATAGAATTTTTTATGATGGATTATTAGAACAACATAGAAATATGGTTGATTCTATATGTGAAGGAGCTTTTATAGAGAAAACCTCTGATGAGATTTACAGTCTTTATGAGAATTTAAGTGAAAATTCTAAAGATCAAGTCTCTTTTAAATTATATGATAGGGATAAGAAGAGAGGAATTTATGAATTGCATCATGATGATGACTCTAAGTTAAGAAATGAGGTTAATCAAATTAATCAAAGATTAGAAAAACTTGGTTTACTTATTGAGAATATTAGAAAGCCTCCTAACCTTCAATTGAATGCATATAGTGCTTATCCTATGTATGGTTAAAATGATCATTTCGAATTTCAATATTATAATTTAGATCAACCATTTCATCCTAGGCAAGAACAAGTGCAGGTACCCCACGATTTTAGTAAAAATAGGAAATAGTTTTCTAATGCTTATAATCCTAATTAGGAGAATAATTTTTCGTGGAGAAACCCAAATAATATTCAAAATCTAGAAGCACTTAGATCCAATTCAAATTTTCAATTTCATCCAAAATAGGAACACAGATTTCAGAAAAATTAGCCTTCTCAAATCCAACTTGATGCTATAGAAATGATGCAGCAAATGAGCCAAATGATGCAACAAACTATGAATCAAATGATGTTGCACCAAAAACAAATTATAGAGGCTTTTGAGAATAGGAGAGAAGAGGGACAACCACTTAGTCAGCCCATAGAAAATTTAAGAAACTGTCCAACAATAGGATTTCAACAAGGAGAGTCTAGTTGGATAAATTTAGGAAAAAACCCACGAAATGAAAATATTAGGACAGTGAATAAATTGAGTGAGAATATTTTACCTGATCTTTATTTCCAATTATTAGAAGAAATCGATGAGCCATTAGAAGTAAATGAGAATATTAAGGCTGAAAATATAGTAGTAGAAAACTTGAATAAAATCATTTATTACTCACAATTGATGAATGAATATAGTGAGGATGATGAGGAGAAAGAGCCTTTAGATGAAGAAACAACAACTGATCATGGAAGAATCATCTAAATTTTAGAAATTAATAAATCTAATCATAATTTTGTAGCCATGGATGTTGATAGTGAGGATGATGATGTATATCATATACCGAAATTAGAAGATAGCTCTTGAGAAGATGAAGAATTTGATGAATTGAGAAACGAAAAACTAGAAAAAGAGTTGATTCAACTAATGAAGAGAAACAAAAATAATGGATATGAATATAGAGATAATTTTGGAGGACAAAATTTGAATTTTACTGAATTCATTAGGTCTGAGATTAAAGAAGATAATCCTTTCATCCTTCAAAACCCACAGCCCATTAAAATTACTTCTAAGCTTGAAATATTTCATTCCTCGCAAATTGAATAAATATGTATGGAAGATAAAATGAAACAAGGGAAGATTATGCAGATAAAAGAACACATTATGAAATAGGTGAATGGAAGAATTAGAGATATCAATTTAGATGAAAAAATTCTAGATTGGGTAAGATCTAATTTGAAAATATATGGCTTGAACACATTTTATGGTCTATTAATAGAAAGTATTTATTAATGAATGAGAGCCATACAAAACAAGATAGAAATGAGGAAAGATTCTTTCCAAAATGGAAATATTATTTTTAGGAAAATTTTGTTAATTTTCATTTTGTTTTGGCTGAAAGTATGTCAAGGTATATATATAAAGTATATGAATTTATGCTAAATCTGAAAAAGAATATCATGAAACTTACCTTGGGATACAAATATATTTTGATGGCCATAGATCATCTTATATGATCTAAGAGCTGTCCAGCTGAAGATATTAAATTCAGCATTGCATGGCAGGCAACCCATGGTTTTTATTTCATTCTGTTTGATTTTTTTTTAAGCTCTATTTTTCTTAGAATTTTACATTACTTGTTTCTGTATTTTTTTTTCGAAAAAGTGCAGGAGGAGGAGTGTAAGATGAAGTGAAAAATTAAAAACAAGGTTGAGGTGGTCTTTCTGAGCTTTATCATTTATGACAACATTTTTAATGCTTAACTTTACAATATGCATGCTTCACTTGAAAATTATATTTTCTGCATATTCTATTTCGATTTTTCTGTGTCATTGAGGACAATGTCATTTTTAAGTTGGGGGTTGAATTATTAATTATTAATTTATGCTGTAGGACGATTAAGAACATGTGTTTGCATTTTTTTTTCATGCTCACTTAGAACAGCAGCTAAAAAAATAAAAATAAAATAAAATTTGAAAAAACTACAACATCTATTTTCTGGTTTTCTATCAGGAACAACAGACTGTTAAAAACAACAGACAAAAAACAACCCAAAGTTTGAAATTCTAGAGATCCTTTTCTCACATTTCAATCCCCTAGACATATATTACTAAAATTCGAAATTACAGTCCCTTTCTCCCGCGTGTATGACCACTCTTTGCCTTATAGCCGGCTGGCCACCAGTGATGTGGAAGGGGAGTGGCACACATGTGCCCCCATCAATCCTAGCCGCTTGAGCCCCTGCTCATGGCTCCTCTCTGACTGCACTTCCGACCTACTTGCGGGCCCAGCTAGCCGACGGGTCCCCCCCCCATTTTGCTATATTTTTATTTTTATTTTGTTTTCTTCATTTATCTCAAAAATAAGACTATAAAAATCATATCTATTTGTAGAAAATCACATAATTAGCCAAAAATTCACGTTAATCAACTGAAAACTACTTTTCACACTTTAACACAAATATAAGTCTATTTATCATGAGTTAAGACTAAAACTATATTATTTACTAATTATTAACTCATGATAATGAAGACTTATCACCCACTAACTATTAGAAATAGGGTAAATAATATCAGCATCTAACCATTTAATGATTTCTTTCTTTACCACTTCTTTCATGTTTGGGTTCTGCCTATGTTATATTTCCCTTGATGATTTCAAATTATCTTTAGTATATATTCTATGCTTGCAAATTGATGGGCTGATCCCCTTGAGATCAACCATCGTCTACTCTATTGCTTTCTTATGTTCTTGTAAAACCTCTAATGCTTTCTTTTCCTATTCAATAGTCAATAAGGTAGAGATAATCATAGGTAAGGTTTGGTTTGGTCCAAGAAAAATATATTTCAATAAATAAGGAAGAGGTTTTAATTCTAAACTTGAGGGATTCTCTAAAGATGATTCTATAAATATTATGTCATGATCTAATGCCTCTTTCTTACAATATTTTTTATCTAATGCATGAATATGAAATGGAAGAATTAATTGATCAACTTGCTGAACATAATTCATTTCTTCTATGCATGAATCAATCACATCAATATCTTCATAATTGTCATTATCTTCATGTGAAAATCTTGAACTTTTAAAAATTGTTAAAGAGATGTTTTGACCTTCAGATTTCATATTTATAATCTCATTTTTCGCAATCAATACATACTTTGGCTGTGGCAAGAAATGGGCATCCTAATATGATTGGTGCATGAGAAAGATTATCTAAAATAGGAATATCTAAAATCAAAAAATCCACTGGAAATCTACATCCTATAACATGCATAATGACATCTTCTAGGAGACCCCTAGGTGTTTTAATAGATCTATCTACTAGCTGAAGTTCTATTAAAGTTGGTTTTAGTTCTCCTAATTTGAAATTTTTGAAAACAACCAAAGGTAATAAATTAACACTTGCTCCCAAATCTAAGAGCACAATTTCTAAATGTAGTTTCACCCACTTTACATGAGATAAGAGGTGCTCTTAAATCCTTACATTTCCTAGGCAAAGAATGAAAAATAATGACACTACCCTTTTCGGATAAAGATATCTTCTGAGGTGACCTATGAGGTGTGCATAAGTCATTTAAAATTTTTGTATATGCAGGTGTATGTTTGATTGCATCTATCAAAAGAATGGAGATCTGAACTTGTTTAAATATTTTTATAAGCTTTTCATTAGGTTCAGCTCTTTTCCTAAGTTTTTGTTCTAATGCCTTAGGAAAGGGGACTGTTTTTCCAAGTTCATCTTGCTATGATAAAATAGGAACGGGTGGTACTTCTATTTTTTCTTTTGATTCTTTTTTTTCTTCCTCTAAATTCTCATCATTAGAAAATAAACTATCATGTTCATTATCCTCATCATTCAGCACTTCATCATCATGAACTTGTTTGTTTAAAAAATCTGGTGTATATAAATCTTTGAGTTACTTTTTACTCCTCAAAGTGGTCACCGGTTTTACATTTTCAAAACCTTGAGATGTAGATGATTCATGGCTATTAGAAGGTTGATTTCATGAGTTCATGATGAGTTGACTAGGAAGATGACCTGTTTCATGTTTTGAGTGGGCCAAGGCTAGTTTACCTCTCTCTTTTTCTAGCCCAAGGGTTGTTTACTGATTTTCTTGCCTAATTTGCTCCATCATCTTTATCATAGATGTATTTGTTTCCTGTAGTTGCTGCATCATCTGTCCCATAAACTATTGTATCGAATTTGAATTCATTTCAGATTGATTTTGATATGAATTAGGATATTGTGGGCTGAAATTAGGGACTGAACTTGAAGAAGGGATGAAATTTTGGGCTGGTGGCTGATGAGTACCTAGTGTGCGCTTGTTGTTGTGTTTAAATGTACACTATCTAATAATATTTATAATTAAGACTTAATAAAATATTAGTATAGAAGTAAGTCTTAAGTTGAACATAGGGAGATTGATTAATTCGTCATGAAAACTAATTTAGTTTATATATAAAGTAATTTTAATTAATATTTAATAGAAATAATAAAATAAAATGGTGAGGTGAGAAGAATAAAGGAAGAAAAGTGTAGAAAAGGAAGGAGGAAAAGAGAGAAAGAGAGAACTCTCACAAGAGAGAGAAGGGATGAGATCTCTCGAGAAAGGGAGAGAAAGAGAGAGGAGGAGAGGAAGCTTTCACGAGAGAGAGAAGGGATGAGATCTTGTGCAAATGGGAGAGAAAGAGAGAGGAGGAGAGGAAGCTTTCACGAGAGAGAGAAGGGATGAGATCTTGTGCAAATGGGAGAGAAAGAAAGAAAGCTCTCACAAGAGAGAGAAGGGATGATATCTTTCGCAAAAGGGAGAGAAAGAGAAAAGACGAGAATGAAGAAAGAGAGAAATACAATCAACCCATTTTCTTGGACGAATGTGTGCTCGAGGATTCACACACATGACATGAGGTCAACCGTGAATGACTCAAGTTGAAAATAATTTTAGCTTGATCTCAGACGAGTTTCAGAGGATTCAGAAGAAGAACGAAGATCATTCATCAAGTTTTAAAGTAGTTCTACTCATTTCAATTGAAACTTGCATGAAATGGAAAGAACTTGCTGTAAAATATAAATAAATGAAAAAAGAGGGTAAGTAAATACTGAAAAGAGAAAATAAATCATTGCCTAAGTTTAGTCTACCTCTTGGGCAACTAGAGACATTAGTGTGGTGTCTTGGTTTCGTCCGAACATGCCACACCACACTGAAAGTTGCAAAAGTATCATCTAAAAGTGCTGCGCTTCTTGCTAGAGATATCCGTCAAAAGAGGGGTCGACAACGCTGTCACCGTCATCTAGGGGTGATAAGTCTTCATTATCATGAGTTAATAATTAGTAAATAATATAGTTTTAGCCTTAACTCGTGATAAATAGACTTATATTTGTGTTAAAGTGTGAAAAGTTGTTTTCAGTTGATTAATGTGATTTTTGGGTAATTATTTGATTTTATACGAATTTATATGATTTTTACAATCTTACTTTTGAGATAAATGAAGAAAAAGAAATAAAACTAAAATATTGCAAAATGGGGAGGACCCGCCGGCCAGCCGGGCCCACAAGCGGGTCGGAAGCTTAGTTAGGGAGTAGCCACGAGCAGGGGCTCGAGCGACTTGGACCGATAGGGGCAAGGAGTGGTCGTACACGCGAGAGAAGGGACTTTGCTTAAAAAGCTAACATTACTATATATTCGCCTAAAAAATCGGTACACAACCGATGTGGGACTAAACCCGCGTCACACCTTCCTCAGAAGGGGGCGGACAACCGGCGCGGGTTCAAATCCTCCCAGAGTCAAAATTCATATATTTTTATCTGATTATCACGACTTTCTTGCAGATCACCGGTGAAGGATTAAGCAATCAGAATCGTTGGATCATTAGCGAAAATCTCGTCAACGCGATTCGTAGAGCATTGCTACTAAAATTGTTGAACGATTCGCGATAAAAGGATTGCGAATCCATCGAGTAAATCATCTCCGATTGATCGATGAACAAGCCGTCGTCGGGAAGAGGACGATCCGCCGAGAGACGAGTCGCCACCTCCTGAGAGCGTACCAGATGCGATGAAGAGCCTCCTCTTGCTGCACGGACCTGAGGATGAAGCTCCCTGACACGCGCCTCACCTCCATCCAGCTCCTCTCCGTCGGGTGACAACCGTCGAAGAGCCACAAAGTCGCCGTTTTTCCGCTCCGCCGGGTGACAGCTGCAGGAGATGACTCGGCGACCCATTTCATTAATTTCTAGACTTCGTGAGAAGATCTAGAGATTGCCCATGTCGTCTTTGCCCAAGGAGAGCCTTCGAGGCCGTGGACACTGCACGACGATCCTCCTGAATGCTCAGGATTCTGGTGCATCGCCGACGCATCGTCGTCGCAACGCCGGAACTCTATTTTCCTGCTTTCAAACTTACTTTACGCTTCATTTAGTGATAGTTTTTGTGAATTTAATTTACCAAAATATACTTTGTTCTATTATGATTCTTCTAGCTTTTACAGATCTTAATTTGATTAACTAAATCGTCTGTAATCGCTTTCGTAAGAATCGCCGGGCGGAACTCTGTTTCTGCCCGATTCGCGTTCGTCGGGCGCTGACGTCATCTTGACGTCCGCACCCTTATTTCCTTCTTTTTCGTAAATTTTAAATATATTTCTTTTTCATTTCCTAGTATAAAATTCATAGAAATTCGTATTCATTGAGAAAAATTCTGAATAATTACCAGATATTATATTACATCCCTATGATCGACCTGGAAAATTACCGCTATTTTTGAAAGTTTTATTGAATTATAATTGATATATTTATTTAGAAATACTTCTAAATATCCGAAAATTCGTATTTTCTAGTTTTATAAATTTTAGATTTACGTGATTTAATATACAACGACTGAGTCACGTCAAGGGGGAGAAAGGAAGAGCTGACCACTCACTAGAGGCCTTGAGTGAAGTCGGGAAAGGAAGGAAGAAGCTTGTCAATCATTGAAGACGTCGATCATGCAAAAGGAGGGAAGAACGGATTTCGTATTCATGACTGCCGTTGGGATTTTAAAGATAATCAATAATGTCTATTTTACTAGATAAAAATTGATTATTGTCTTTATATCCTTAATAGTGATACATGTGAAGACTTAAGTTCCTAGTATCGTGGTGCTTCAGAAGCCGCTGGATTAGATGAGCTTGGTATGTGGCGTGCTGAGCAATGCAAGATCAACCCGCTACGAACTGCTGCCGATTGGGAACTTAAATTCTTAGTACCATGGCGCCTCCATAGCCGTTGGATCATCTTTTAAGGCCACATGCATGTTGAGCGCTGTTGGATTTACAAACTATTGATAGATCGCTTTACACATCTAGTATCATGGTGGTTCACCGACGTGACTTAGTCGTTGTATAGTAAGTCACACAAATTTAAAATTTATAAAACTAAAAAAATATGAATTTTTAGATATTTAAAAGTATTTCTGAAAAAATATATCAATTATAATTCAATAAAACTTCCAAAAATAGTGGTAATTTTCCAAGTTGATCACAGGGATGTAATATAATACTCGGTAATTATTCAGAATTTTCCTCAAAGAATACTATTTTCTACAAATTTTATACTAAGAAATGAAAAGGAAATATATTTAAAATTAACAAAAAAGTGAAATAAGGGTGTGGACGTCATGATGACGTTAGTGCCTGGCGAACGCGAGTCGAGCGAAAATAGAGTTCCACCCGGCGATTCTTATGTAAGCAATTACAAACAATTTAATTGATCAAATTAAGATCTATAAAAGTCGGAAGAATCGTAATTGAATGAAGTATATCTTGGTAAATTTAAATCACACAAATTATCACTAAATGAAGCAAAAAGTAAGTTGAAAGTAAGAAAACAAAGTTCCGGCGTCACGGCGGCGATGCATCGGAATCCTGAGCATTCGGGAGGATAGTCATGCAGTGTTCACAGCCTCAAAGGCTCTCTTTGGAGAAGGACGACGTAGGCAATCTCTAGATCTTCTTGCGAAGTCTAGAGATCAATGAAATGGGTTGTCAAATCATCTCCGGCGGCTGTCACTTGGCAGAGCGAAAAAACGGTGACTTTGCGGCTCTCTAGTGGCTGTCACCCGACGGAGAGGAGCTAGATGGGGGTGGGGCGCGTGTCACGGAGCTTCATCCTCAAGTCCGTGCAGTAAGAGGAGGCTCTTCATCGCATCCGGTATGCTCTCAAGAGGCGGTGACTCATCTCTTGGCGGATCGTCCTCTTCCCAACGACGGCTTGTTCGTCGATCAATCGGAGATGCTTTACCCGATGGATTCGCGATCCTTTTACCACGAATCGTTCAGCAATTTTAGTAACAATGCTCCGCGAATCACGTTGACAAGATTTTCGCCAATGATCCAGCGATTCTGGTTGCTTAATCCTTCATCGGCGATCTGTAGGAAAGTCGCGATAATCAGATAAAAAATATGAGTTTTGGCTTTGGGAGGATTCGAACCCATGCCGGTTGCCCACCCTTTTTGGGGAAGGTGACGCGGGTTTAGTCCCACATTGCTTGTGCGCCAGATTTTCTAGCGAATATATAGTAATGTTACATTCAAAAGCAAGTCCCTTTCTCGCGCATGTACGACCACTCCTTGCCCCATAGCCGACTGGCCACCGGTGATGTGGAAGGGGGGTGGTGCACACGTGCCCCTATCGGTCCAAGCCACTCGAGCCCTTGCTCACGACTACTTCCCGACTACACTTCCGGGCCTGGCTGACTAGTGGATCCCCCCCATTTTGTTTTATTTCTTTTTCTTCATTTATCTCAAAAGTAAGATTGTAAAAATCCTATAAATTTGAATAAAATCATATAATTACCCAAAAATTCACGTTAATCAACTAAAAACCACTTTTCATACTTTAACACAAATATAAGTCTATTTATCATGAGTTAAGGCTAAAACTATATTATTTACTAATTATTAACTTATGATAATGAAGACTTATCACACCCCCCAACTTAAATCATTGGTAGTCCCTTAGCAATGAAATTACGAAAATAAAAATTTATAAATCTCAAACATCATATTTCAATACAGAAAAAAATACAATTAGAAATAATGCACCTTTAGACACTTTGGATCCTTATATCAAGTATTTAAGAATGATGTCAAGCACTTAAATATTTAAGCACTCCTTGGAATAACAATCTAGACTTCACTTTTTCTATTCACATCTTTATCACTTCTTCACTCATAGATATATTTACAAGATGTTTCAATTATCAATACTCATCCAAGAATAATATTGATCCTACATTTCCTTTTTTCCATGGCTTGATTTTTGAAGTTCACACTATATTTCTTCCTTCTTTTTTCTATTTTTATATATAGTGGATAAGTAGCTTTTCCTGTAGACAAATTTTGACAATAAGAATAATGTCTCACACCCTCCATGATGTGTACTCTTCATTTTCAGGGCTTTCACTCTATCCACTTATTTTGCAGCAAGTGTTTTTCTATGCACGATTTTCGACAATGAGAATGATGTCTCACACCCTCTATGTGTACTCTTCGTTTCTAGATTTTTCACATTGCTCTCTCTCTTTTTTTTTTGAAATAAGTGATTTCTCCTCACAAGTCCTATAGATTAGGGTGCAAAAATCTCCATTAAACTCAAATGATCAATCAAATTTTCACATCAAGTAAATACTATCCATCAAGATCATGAAGTGAAAATCTATAAAATCAAATTCATGTTATCTGTCATGTATCCAAGGAGTATTCCAACACTTCATGCTACTAGATCATTCTTTTGACTCAATAATAATCTTCCTTGTATCTTTTGGTATCAATCAATCTAATTGATTTGATTTTTCATGCATGCAATATGATGTAAGAAATTTGTAAATTAGATAGTTCTGACAGTTCTATTTTCTGTTTTCAGTTCTATTTTTAGCAATAATAAATTTGTCAAAAATAAATCAAAACTATCCTCTTTATAGCTGTAATTTCGAATTTTAGTAATATATGTCTAGGGCATTGAAATGTGAGAAAAGGTTCTCTAGAATTTCAAATTTCCGGCTATTTTTTGTCTGCTATTTTTGACAGTCTGTTGTTCCTAACAGAAAACCAGAAAATAGATGTTGCAGTTTTTTTGAATTTTATTTTATTTTTATTTTTTTAGTTGCTGTTCTAAGTGAGCATGAAAAAAAAATGCAAACACATGTTCTTAATCGTCCTACAGCATAAATTAATAATTAATACTTCACCCCCCAACTTAAAAAATGACATTGTCCTCAATGACATAGAAAAATCGAAATAGAATATGTAGAAAATATAATTTTCAAGTGAAGCATGCATATGTGCAAAGTTAAGCATTAAAAATATTGTCATAAATGATAAAGCTCAGAAAGACATCACCTCAACCTCGTTTTTAATTTTCCACTTTATCTTATAGATATGTAGAAACAAGTACTGCGAAATTCTAAGAAAAACAAAGCTTAAAAAAAATCGAATAGAATGAAATAAAAACCATGGGTTGCCTCTCATGTAGCGCTGAATTTAACGTCTTCAGCTGGACAGCTCTTAGATCATATAAGATGATCTATGGCCATCAAAATATATTTGTATCCCAAGGTAAGTTTCATGATATTCTTTTTCAGATTTAGCATAAATTCATATACTTCATATATATACCTTGACATACTTTCACCCAAAACAAAATGGAAATTAACAAAATTTTCCCAAAAATAATATTTCCATTTTGAAAAGAATCTTTCCTCATTTCTATCTTGTTTTGTAAGGCTCTCATTCATTAATAAATACTTTCTATTAATAGACCATAAAATGTGATCAAGCCATATAATTTTCATATTAGCTCTTACCCAATCTAGAATTTTTTCATCTAAATTGATATCTCTAATTCTTCCATTCACCCATTTCTTAATGTGTTCTTTTATCTGCATAATCTTTCCCTGCTCCATTTTATCTTCCATACATATTTATTCAATTTGCGAGTGAAATATTTCAAGCTTAGAAATAATTCTAATGGGCTGTGGGTTTTGAAGGATGGAAGGATTCTCTTCTTTAATTTCAGACCTAATGAATTCAGTAAAATTCAAATTTTGTCTTGCAAAATTATCTCTATATTCATATTCATTATTTTTGTTTCTCCCCATTAGTTGAATCAACTCTTTTTCTAGCTTTTCGTTTCTCAACTCATCAAATTCTTCATCTTCCCAAGAGCTATCTTCTAATTTTGGTATATGATATACATCATCATCCTCACTATTAACATCCATGGCTACAAAATTATGATTAGATTTATTAATTTCGTCTCCTACATCTCCCAAATCAATTGATTTTTCCTCACCTTAAATATATTTTTCTTCATTTCTGTCTTTACTCCTTTCTACTAAAATTTGGATGATTCTTCCATGATCAGCTGTTGTTTCTTCATCTAAGAGCTCTTTCCCCTCATCATCCTCACTATATTCATTCATCAATTGTGAGCAATAAAGGATTTTATTCAAATTTTCTACTACTATATTTTCGGCCTTAATATTCTCATTTACTTCTAATGGCTCATCAATTTCTTCTAATAATTGGAAATAAGGATTAGGTAAAATATTCTCACTCAATGTATTCACTGTCCTAATATTTTCATTTCGTAAGTTTTTTTCTAAATTTATCCAGCTAGACTCTCCTTACTGAAACCCTACTATTAAACAGTTTTCTGAATTTTCTATGGGCTGACTAGGTGGCTGTCCCTCTTCTCTCCTATTCTCAAAAACCTCTATAATTTGTTTTTGGTGCAACACCATTTGTTTCGTAGTTTGTTGCATCATTTAGCTCATTTGTTGTATCATTTCCATAACATTAGGTTGGATTTGAGAGGGCTGATTTTTCTAAAATTTGTGTTCCTATTTTGGATGAAATTGAAAATTTGAATTAGTTCTAAGTGCTTCTAAATTTTGAATATTATTCGGGTTTCTCCACAAAAAATTATTCTCCCAATTAGGATTATAAGAATTAGAAAAATATTCTCTATTTTTACTAAAATTGTGGGGTACTGACGTGACTCAGTCTTTGTATATTAAATCACGCAAATATAAAATTTATAAAACTAGAAAATACGAATTTTCAGATATTTAGAAGTATTTCTAAATAAATATAGCAATTATAATTCAATAAAACTTCCAAAAATAGCGGTAATTTTCTAGGTTGATCACAGGGATGTAATATATCTGGTAATTATTCAGAATTTTTCTCAATGAATATGATTTTCTATGAATTTTATACTAGGAAATAAAAAGGAAATATATTTAAAATTCACGAAAAAGGGAAATAAGGGCGCGGGCGTCAGGATGACGTCAGCGGAATCAGACGGAAACAGAGTTCCGCCCAACGATTCTTACGTAAGCGATTACAGACGGTTTAATTAATCAAATTAAGAGTTGTAAAAGCCGGAAGAATCGTAATAGAACAAAGTATATTTTGGTAAATTAAAATCACAAAGAAATATCACTAAATGAAGTGTAAAGTAAGTTTAAAGCAGGAAAACAGAGTTCCGGCGTCGCGACGGCGATGCGTCGGCAATGCACCGGAATCTTGAGCATTCGGGAGGATCGTTGTGCAGTGTCCACGGCCTCGAAGGCTCTCCTTGGACAAAGACGACGTGGGCAATCTCTAGATCTTCTCGCGAAGTCTAGAGATCAATGAAATGGGTCGCTGAGTCGTCTCTGGCGGCTGTCACCCGGCGGAGCAGAAAAACGGCGACTTTGCGGCTCTCCGGCGGCTGTCACCCAACGGAGAGGAGCTGGATGGAGGTGGGGCGCGCGTCAGGGAGCTTCATCCTCAGGTCCGCGCAGCAAGAGGAGGCTCTTCATCGCATCCGGTACGCTCTCAAGAGGTGGCGACTCATCTCCCGGCGGATCATCCTCTTCCCGACGACGGCTTGTTCGTCGATCAATCGGAGATGATTTACTCGATGGATTCGCGATCCTTTTATCGCGAATCGTTCAGCAATTTTATTAGCAATGCTCCGCGAATCGCGTTGACGAGATTTTCGTCGATGATCTAGCGATTCTGGTTGCTTAATCCTTCATCAGCGATCTGCAAGAAAGTCGCGATAATCAGATAAAAATATATGAATTTTGACTCTGGGAGGATTCGAACCCGCGCCGGTTGTCCGCCCCCTTCTGAGGAAGGTGTGACGCGGGTTTAGTCCCACATCGGTTATGTGCCAATTTTTCAGGCGAATATATAGTAATGTTAGCTTTCTAAGCAAAGTCCCTTCTCTCGCGTGTACGACCACTCCTTGCCCCACAGTCGGCTGGCCACCGGTGACGTGGAAGGGGAGTGGCGCACACGTGCCCCTATCGGTCCAAGCCGCTCGAGCCCTTGCTCGTGGCTACTCCTCGACTGAGCTTCCGACCCACTTGCGGGCCCGGCTGGCCGGCGGGTCCCCCCCTCATTTTGTCTTATTTTTATTTCTTTTTCTTCATTTATCTCAAAAGTAAGATTGTAAAAATCATATAAATTCGTATAAAATCAAATAATTACCCAAAAATCACATTAATCAACTGAAAACCACTTTTCACACTTTAACATAAATATAAGTCTATTTATCATGAGTTAAGGCTAAAACTATATTCTTTACTAATTATTAACTCATGATAATGATGACTTATCAGGTACCTACAATTGTTCTTGCCTAGGATGATATTGAAATTCAAAATAATCATTTTCACCATACATAGAACATGTACATAGAACAGTTGTTCTTGCCTAGGATGAATTAAATTGAGGATTAAGAGACTTTCTAATATTGTCAATAAGTAAATCAAGTTTTTCTAATCTTTGATTAATCTGATTAACCTCATTTCTAAATTTAGAATCATCATCATGATGTAATTCATAAATTCCTCTCTTCTTATCTCTGTCATATAATTGAAAAGAGGCTTGATCTCTAGAATTTCACATAAATTCTCATAAAGACTGTAAATCTCATTAGAAGTTTTCTCCATAAAAGCTCCTCCACATATAGAATCAATCATATTTCTATGTTATTCTAATAATTCATCATAAAAAAATTTCTTGAGCTGCCACTTGGGTATAGTATGATGAGGACACATTCTAAGTAAATCTTTGAATTTTTCTCATGTCTCATGCAAAGTTTCTCTCGGTCTTTGAGAAAAACTCCATATATATTTTCTCATATTTTGAGTTTTTCCTAAGGGATAATTTTTTTGAAGAAATGCATGTTCTATGTCTTTCCAACTAGTTAATTCTCTATCTAATGTGGATAGCCAATGACTAGCTTTGTCCCTAAGTGTATGAGGAAATAATTTCATCTTAAAAATTTCTAGTGTAACTTGAGGGAGATTAACTAAATCACAGACCGTATGAAATTTTTCTAACTACTGATGAGGTTCCTCTAAAGGCAATCCATGAAAATTAGGGAGCATTTGAAAAATTCTTGGATTTATTTCGAATTTAATAGTGTGTGCTAATGGGACTCTAATATTGGATGCTCTTTGAAATGAATCAAGGATATAATAATTTTTCATGGCCATAGGGTTGTTCTCAGTTTGACCTGTACTTCCTTCAAGATCCATCAAAATTAATTTTCCTTTCAGATTTTTAGTTTTGAATGAAATAATGAAAGGATTTTCTAGCCTTGGATGCAAGGATCTTCAACCATGCATAAAAAATCAATAAATTCGAGCAAAAAGTTTAGTAATTGTTACCCTCCTTCAACATGGTCCAATCCTTGCCTTGCTTCTCTTTGTTCCCTTTTTCTAAAAAAAAAAAAAATCAGCAAAAATAAAATTCAACAAGAGTTAAATAAAATAAGAAAAATACTAAATATTATGTAATACATCCCCGGCAATGATGCCAAAATTTGACATGACTTAGTTGTTGTATAATAAGTCACGTAAATTTAAAATTTACAAAACTAGAAAATACCAATTTTCAAATATTTAGAAGTATTTCTGAACAAATATATCAATTATAATTCAATCAAACTTCCAAAAAGCAGTAATTTTCCAAGTCGATCATAGGGATGTGAGAAGTCTTCATTATCATGAGTTATAATAATTAGTAAATAATATTTTTTTAGCCTTAACTCATGATAAATAGACTTATATTTGTGTTAAAGTGTGAAAAGTGATTTTCAGTTGATTAATGTGAATTTTTGTGTAGTTATGTGATTTTATACGAATTTGTATGATTTTTACAGTCTTACTTTTGAGATAAATGAAGAAAAAGAAATAAAAATAAAAATAAGACAAAATGAGGGGGACCCACCGGCCAGCCGGGCCCGCAAACGGGTCGAAAGCTCAGTTTGGGGAGTAGTTGTGAGCAGGGGCTCAAGCAGCTTAGACTGATAGGGGCACATGTGTGCCACCCCCCTTCCATGTCACCAGTGGCCAATTGACTGTGGGGCAAGGAGTGGTCGTACACGTGCGAGAAAGAGACTTAATCGGAAATGTAATATTACTATATATTCACCAAAAACTTCAGCACACAACCAATGTGGGAATAAACCCGCCTCACCTTCCTCAGAAAGGGTGGGGCAACTAGCGTAGGTTCGAATCCTTCTAGAGCCAAAACTCATATTTTTTATTTGATTATCGCGACTTTCCTATAGATCGCCGATGATTTAATATACAATGACTAAGTCACGTCGGGTTGTAATATAATATCGGGTAATTATTCAGATTTTTCCTCAAAGAATACTGTTTTCTATAAATTTTATACTAGGAAATGAAAAGGAAATATATTTAAAATTCACGAAAAAAGGAAATAAGGGTGTAGACGTCAAGATGATGTCAATGCCCGGTGAATGTGAATTGAGCAAAAATAGAGTTCCGCCCGACGATTCTTACGCAAGCGATTACAAACGATTTAATTGATCAAATTAAGATCTGTAAAAGCAAGAAGAATTGTAATTGAATGAAGTATATCTTGGTAAATTTAAATCACACAAATTATCACTAAATGAAGCGAAAAGTAAGTTGAAAGTAAGAAAACAAAGTTCCGGCATCGTGGCGGCGATGCACTAGAATCCTGAGCGTTCGGGAGGATCATCGTGCAGTGTCCAAGACCTCGAAGGCTCTCCTTAGACAAGGACGACGTGGGCAATCTCTAGATCTCCTTGCGAAGTCTAGAGATCAATGAAATGGGTCGTCAAATCGTCTTCGGCGGCTGTCACCTGGTAGAGCGGAAAAACGGCAACTTTGTGACTACTTTTATTACGAATCGTTCAACAATTTTAATAACAATGCTCCGTGAATCACATTGACAAGATTTTCGCCGATGATCTAGCAATTCTGGTTGCTTAATCCTTGACCGACGATATGTAGGAAAGTCACGATAATTAAATAAAAAATATGAGTTTTGACTTTGGGAGGATTCGAACCCGCACCAGTTGCCCACCCTTTCTGAGGAAGGTGTGACGCGGGTTTAGTCCCACATCGCTTGTGCGGCGAAGTGTCTAGTGGATATATAGTAATATTACATTTCTGATCAAGTTCCTTTCTCGCGCGTGTACAACCACTCCTTGCCCCACAGCCAGCTGGCCACCGGTGACGTGGAAGGGGGGTGGCGCACATGTGCCCCTATCAGTCCAAGCCACTCAAGCCCTTGCTCGTAGCTACTCCCCAATTGTGCTTCCGACCCGCTTGCTGGCCCGGCTGGCCAGCGGGTCCCCCCCATTTTTTATTTTTTTATTTTTTTATTTTTTATTTTTTATTTTTTATTTTTTTATTTTTTATTTTTTATTTTTTATTTTTTTATTTTTTTATTTTTTTTATTTTTTTATTTTTTATTTTTTTATTTTTTATTTTTTATTTTTTTATTTTTTTATTTTTTATTTTTTATTTTTTATTTTTTTATTTTTTTTATTTTTTATTTTTTATTTTTTATTTTTTTTTATTTTATTTTTTATTTCGTTTTCTTCATTTATCTCAAAAGTAAGACTATAAGAATCATATAAATTCGTATAAAATCACATAATTACCCAAAAATTCATGTTAATCAACTAAAAACCACTTTTCATATTTAACACAAATATAAGTCTATTTATCATGATTTAAGGCTAAAACTATATTATTTACTAATTATTAACTCATGATAATGAAGACTTATCACACCAACTATAGGATCTGGTTAATTTGATGACGTGGCTTTCTAAGTACCACTAGATCACACTACACTTCAAATGGTTGTGCAGAAATAGACAAAAACATTTAGTCCCACATCGAAAATATGTTGGACACATGCTGAATATAAACTAAAACTACGATCTCTCAACAGAGATTCGTTCTCCTAAAATAAAATAATGCCTAGGACCATCTTGAGAGAAGGCAATAAGGTGGTCTACCCTCACGTGCGCACGTGTGTATGGGTGCTCCTTGGCCCATGACTAGTTGGCCATTGAGACATAAAAGGGGAGCGACGCACACATGTGTGGAGCGAGGCCTTCACTACTCGAGCCCAGCTCGTGGCTCCCCGAATCTGGATCTACCCACTTGACTATTGTCCCCCCTCTAGGTCAGTTACCGAGTGTCGACTTGCCAACGGGCAAAAGATTTTTTATATAAATTTATTCTTTTTATTTTAATAATAAAAAATTACATTAAGTATTTTAACTTTAGACTTTTAAAATTAACAATATATCTTATATTTATTCTACAAGTTAACAAAATAAAATCAAATAATAAAACTAATTAAAACACATAAATCTACATAAATCTAGCTTTAACACTTGATGAACATGACTTGGGTAAAAATAGAGTTCCACCTGACGATTCTTACGTAAGTGATTACAAACGATTTAATTATTCAAATTAAGACCTATAAAAGTCAGAAGAATCATAATTGAATGAAGAATAGTTTGATAAATTGAAATCGTGTAAATTATCACTAAATAAAGTGAAAATAAAATTAAAAGTAAGAAAGGTAGAGTTTTAGCTTCGCGATAGCGATCGCTAGAATTCTGTGTTCAAGAGGGTCATCAAACTATGTCCACGGCCTCAAAGTTTCTCCTTGGACATGGATGATCTAGACATTAGCTGAATCTCCTTTCGGAGTCCAGAAAATGATGGTAGAAGTTAAATTAGTTAAAAAATAATAAAACAGAGTTCGGACGTCATGGCGGTGATGCATCGGTGATGCATCGTAATTTTGAGCGCTCAAACTTAAAAATGATATTGTCCTCAATGATAAAAAAAAATTAGAGTGGAATATGCAGAAAATATAATTTTCAAGTGAAGCATGTATGAATACAAAGTTGAGCATTGAAAATGTTATCATAAAGGATAAAGTTCAAAAAGACATCACCTCAACCTCATTTTTAATTTTCCACTTCATCTTACACTCCTGTACTTTTTTTTTGAAAAAAATAAAAAAAAATGTAGAAAAAAATACTACAAAATTTGAAGAAAGAAAGAACTTAAATAGGAAAACAAAATGAAATAAAAATCAGGGGTTGTCTCCCATGTAGTGCTGAATTTAATGTCTCTAGTTGGATGCATTCATCATACTCTTGAAAAAAATTTAATAATAAAATTTCTTTTCCTACAAGGCATTCATATTCTATACAATGTTTAAGCCACTATCCATTTTTCTTAAAGTTATGATCACTTTTAGAATACTTAATCATTACAACCCCATGATCATATGCCTTTTCTACCACATAAGGCCTTGTCCATTTTGATTTTAATTTTCTTGGAAATAATTTCAGCTTAGAATCATATAACCACACTTTTTGTCTAATATCAAAAAAAATTCTGCTAATATATTTATCATGAAAGGTTTTAGTTTTTTATTTATATATTCTATAATTTTCATAAGCTTCATTCCTCAACTCCTCTAGTTCATGTCGCTGAATAATTCTATGCCCACCAGCTCCTGGATCCTTACATTTCTTGGGCAAAGAATAAAAAATAATGGCACTAGCCTCTTCGGATAAAGATATCTTTTGAGGTGACCTACGAGGTGTGTATAATTCGTTTAAAATTTTTGCATATCTAGGTATATGTTTGATTGCATCTATCAAAGGAATAGAGATCTAAAGTTGTTTAAATATTTCCATAAGCTCTTCATTAGATTCAGCTCTTTCCTAAGTTTGGTTCTACTGCCTTAGGAAAGGGGACTGTTTTTCTAAGTTCATCTAGCTGTGATAAAATAAGAATGGGTGGTACTCTTTTTTTTCTTCTTTTGATTCTTTTTTTTCTTCCTCTAAGTTCTCATCATCAGAAAATAAACTATCATGGTCATTATTATCATCATTCAGCACTTTATCATCATGAACCTATTTTTCTAAAAATTCTAGTGCATATGGATCTTTGAGTTGCTTTCCACTCCTCAAAGTGGTCACTGCTTCTACATTTTCAAAACCTTGAGATATAGATGGTTTATGACTATTAGAAGGTTGATTTTGTGGGTTCATGATGAGTTGACTAGGAAGATGACCTGTTTCATGTTTTGAGTGGGCCAAGGCTAGTTTACCTCTCTCTTTTTCTAGCCTAAGTGTTGTTTGCTGATTTTCTTACCTAATTTGCTCCATCATCTTCATCATAGATGTATTTTTTTCTGGAAATTGTTGGATCATTTGTCCCATAAACTGTTACATCGAATTTGAATTCATATCAGATTGATTTTGATATGAATTAGGATATTGTGGGCTGAAATTAGGGACTGAACTTGAGGAAAAAGGGATGAAATTTTGGGCTGGTAGCTGAATAGTACCTTGCTGGAAATTATGAATATTTTTTCTGAAAAGAAGGCGTAGCATTATATTGTGCCATCACCTGATCGTATCTTGGGCAGTTGACCTCCACATGCTCATGGCTTGAACATAATGTGCAAGCCGTCATATCTTCATTTGTTTTCAGTTGTTGGTGGTCGAAACCTATCGTTGAAAACTTTTGCATCAACCCCTGCACACATTTGGTTAGTTTCTCAACTTTGTCAATCAATAAATCAGTCTCTACATTTTGCAAATCATGAATACCTCCTTTCCTAGGTCCCATGCACATACCATTTTGATTTAAGGCATAATGGTGTGTGCTGTTCTCAACTAATGTTTCAGTCAATTCTATTGCTTCATCCTCATATTTATTCATAAATGTACTTACTGACGCTGCATCGATCATATGCTTGTCCTTCTCATTTAATCCTTCATAGAAAATTTAGACCAATTATCAATTCTGAATTCCATGATGTGGGCATTGGCAGGTGTAGTCTTTAACCCTCTCCCATGCCTCATAGAAAGACTCATGCGGCACCTGCACAAAATCTCAAATAATTCTATGAATTGAGTTAGTCTTACCTATTGAATAAAATTTCTTTAAAAATGCAGCCTCCATCTCACTCCAAGAGTTCAGCTCTTGAGCTAATGCCCACAGCCAATCCTTTACTTTATTGGTATTACAATAGAATGTGTATCCATTTAAAGAAATGTAGCTTTATAAATAACATCCTAGTTTCATTAGCCTATGTGATATGTGTAGACATATAACTTGATGAAGATAAAGTATGATGTATTAAAGTTTCAGTTGACTAAGCTCTTTTTATTGTAGATTTATCAAAAATTTAAATTCCATAATTTCTTCTAGAAGCAAATGCATTAAAAGAGAAACTTTACATGGAGCAAAGAATCAAGTAAAAGTATTATTATGATCAAGGATAAGTTATACTCTACTCAAGTATTAGCATTCTTGAATTTTTATAAATTATTTTAAGTTGAATGTGATGTATCAATAGTTTGACTATGAGCTGTCTTATCTCAAAAACGTTGTTTGGTTGCTTTTTATAGAGGAAAACCTATTAGTGCAAGAGGAAAATAAATGGCATGAATTAGAATGTTATATTGTAGTTAGAGTTCTGTATATTTATAAACATTATCTAATTCAATTAGAACTTATCTTGTTAAGTAATCACCAAGTAGTAAAGTCTACCAATAATCAAACTAGTATGAATAGAATGAATCCAAGATAAGTTTCATTTCTTCAACTATTCATGTTTGGTATCAAATATAAATCAAACGAATTGAATCAAGTTACATACAAGGATAATAGAAAAACTGCAAGTTTGGTCAGCCTTTGTGTTGAAATAACTGTAAATTAATTATACTATGATGAGGAATATTATGCCTATGTTCAGGATGCCTGGAAATTGGATCAATTAATTAAAATATTTAATTCATTAAAAAAAATCCTATTTTGTGGAAATCAATTATGCATCATAGTAAACTCATTATGCGAAAAGTTGATTGGAGAATTGAATTGAGGATCAAGATGATGTAGGGCATAGTCAAATGTTAATATTTAATAAAAGTATGTTATTATTAACTGTAATTAAATAAATATATGAAAAATTATGTGCAAGAATGATAGATTTGTTAAGATAACATGAGATGGTGTTAAAATATTGATTTTTGACTCCATTGTAAATTCTTGATTATGGGCTAACATATTAATGAATTTCATTTTAGGGCTACCACGAACATAGTGAGTAGCAAACTCTATTTTCATGGTTGTTGATTTATTTTATAAAATTGAAACCTTTTATTACTTGCAAGAAGACAAATGATGTAGTCCAAGGAATCAACTTTTTATTCAAGGTGCTTGTAGTGAGTATCTAAGTGAATTATATCTAATTGAGGCTCAAAAAATTTCACACACATTTAGTTGACTCTTTGAAGAAGACATAATTTTATTTTAAATTTCAATAATACTAGTCACCTCACATAGATAGTCAAAAACAATGTAGTAACTAAAAAAATTAAAATTTTAGTTTATGTATTTTAGGAAATGGATTAAGATAGTGTGATCATGTCTTGGCTCAAGTTGAGTTTTGATAAAATTATAAGATTAATCACTCTACTAATTAGTATATATTTTTTATTGTTTACTATTTCTCTCCAAATATTTCTCTAGGCCTATTGAATTTACCAAAAATCATAAAAAAAAATAGCTCACTAAGGTGTCAAGAAATATCTTTTAATGGATTACAACTACAATAAAGAGGTGACTAATAAGAAAATCCAGAAGAATATTTTTGAGGTTAGCTATTTGGTTATGATATATTTATATAAAGAAAGATTTCAAATAAGTACCTGTAAGAAGCTAATGCCAATGAAATATGAGTCTTTTAGAATTCTTAAGATTAATGGCAATACATATGTCATTGAGTTAACAAATAAAAATAATCTTTATAAGACTCTTAAAGTAATACATATTTATGACTACCATGGTGAAGAAAATGAAGACTCAAGGTGAGTTTTTATTGTTTCAGAGATGAATAAGAGTAAATAAATTTACTATTTGACCTCGAGCAAAATGATAATCCATAACTTTCTCATCAATGGTCAAATGAGCTTTTGCATCTATGTCTAGTCTTGAATAAATATGATAGATTCATGTATGTTCATCCGGTCCAATCATATATAATTTTTCATTTCTTTCAAAAGTCTAGTTCAGTCCATCTTTTAGAATTTCTAAGACTTGAGCTATTATTTCACCAATGTTTTAGTAAGTATTTCCCCTCAAATGAATGATGAACGTTTGAGATATAGAGGTTGCCACAGAGTTCCTTTTTAAATGCAAGATATATTTAACATGTGTGTTGCAATGATAGAGAGTCACATAGATCTCTAGAGTATGATATGGACAGATTTATGGATTGATCCATGTGTTTCAAATCCTCATTTATAAATAATTTTTCATGAAGTTGTATTTAATCTATGACATCAATTGGAATTTATAAATGATTTTTTTCTCAATAAAATAATATTATTTAAGTAAAAGAATCACACAATTTCCTTTCATATGATTTCTCTCAAGATGATTTGGTTTCTCAGAATTATAAATGGTTGTATTTATGCACAGTTTGACAATTTGGCTTGAAAAATGAAAATGGACTATTTAAATTTTTGAATCATCATGAAAATGATTTTAATTTGATGTGGTCTTCATGATTTTGATTTTGTTTTTCCAGAGATCAGAGATTTGAGTCAAAGAAAATTTACGTATCTCCTGGTATAACAAAATATGAGCTGATCAAGATTTTGTGTCAGTTTTTATTTGTCTCTATTTTTTGTGAAACCTAGTTTATTGGGTAGAGTCTCATCTGTTTTTATTTTTTGTGTTGGTTTTTATTTGTCTCTATTTTTTGTTTCAAAAACGGCCTCCTTATCTATTTTGGTTATGTTCTAATGTATATTTGTTGTTAGGGAGGCCCCAACTTCTTGCGTGGCCTATTTAAAGGCCCTTACATTATAATCCCACAGCATCTCAAATTATTACAAGCTTTTATATCTTTTGAGTATTTATGTTTGCTTGTGGACTCGCACTTCTCTCCCTTGGGATGGAATACCACAAAACCGACACGTCTACACGAGACAGTAGGTGCGCATCAACTATTAGGAGCAGAGTGTCCGCTGTCAGGAAGCATCAACTATCATGTCAACCCTCGAGGGATGAAACATCAACCATCGTGTCAATTGTCATCTGAACAGTCGAAATGCTAGTTGACGTGTTGGGTGCTCGTGCTTCGCCCTATGAATGGAACAAATCTCCACCTAGTTGAAGAGGCAAGTCATCACACATTTTGGTGTCTCTCTCCTTATTGTGAAGAGCGTGTTCCTCCTTGCGTGCGACTCTATTGTGAAGATGATTGAGGGTCGCATTCTAATCTTAACACCGTCATGTGGGTACGTAAGGTGCAGCCAGGGAGTTAACTGTATGACAGTATTCTTGAGGTTGGTGTTGACTTCCTTCATCAGCAATCTGATGTCTTCAAGTCCGAGTCCTTTGTAAGAGACTGGATGGAGCCTATCTCAGAAGTGACAGACCAAGAGGTTATCACGCTGCCATTTGATGGGGTGGGACCGGGGGAAGGCAAGGTCCATCCCAAGCGTGATGTAGGATGAATATGACTGATGCGGATGAAATGAGTAGGGAACACAATGGGTAAATAACAAGCCACGAAATTCGCACATGATCGGATCCGAACCTTTGAAAACCGACTGCGATGAGGTGAGAAGATCGTTCCGTTCCTCGATCGAGGGCAGGACTGTCTCAAGTCACCGTGATAAAACAAAGCTCCACGTTTCAAAATCTTAGTCGGCCTCGAAACAAGCAAATCGCAACCCACTTGGCTGGTCTCGAGCCTACACGGCTAAATCCGATGGCGGTGGAAACACGTATGAGGAAAGACGGGATGAAATCAAAATACACGACCACTAGAGAGGTTGAGAGGGGACCTTCGGCATTTGCACGCCACAATGTTGACGTCGATGGGAGAGCAGAAGAGGACGAGCCCGTCGCAAATCCAACGGAGTAGGGCACCTTGGCGGGCGGGGTCAAGGGGGGAAGCCGCCCCCTTGCAGGGTTCGGGGCAGCGCCCCGAAACCTAAATCCAATGCTGGACGGAGCAGGGCGCACAGGGTGTGTGCGATCAACATACACGGCGGAAAGCTTGTGCAGGGCGAGTCGCTGTAGTGCATCAGCCAGGCGCGGGACGCGCGAACGCTTGGGCAGGATCCACGGGACGCTTGAGCGCCCGCGGGAGGCTCATACGCGGCGTGTTGCCGGCACTCCGAGGGATGCTGATCGGCATGTTGCCGGGCACACGAGTGCTGATAGAGAGATCCGCCGGTGACGACAAAGAGGGTTGACCAGAAGGTAGCGGGGGGGGACGCGGATCAGCGGCGGTCACGCGGATCCCTTAGGGCACGATCTCTCTTATAATAAGTCTTATGAAGATCAAAGCCAGGTTCAATAGAAACCGTAGGCCTATTTATATGCCTCGGGAGGAGAGAGAGGATCACAGCCTAAAGTAAATAAAAAGAAATCAAATATGAGTAAGTCCTAATAGAAATAGAAGCCGGCGGTGACGTGGAGTGGCCTTGATGTCGTGGTCGCCGATGGTGGGGCTAGGGTCCATGCCCCACCAAAGTGTGGTCCTTCCCCTGTGGCCACATTCACCCGAAGTGAGAGGGGGGGATCGGGGAAGGGTGGGTCACTGAAATGGGTGTAACCAATGGAATGAAGAACCTGATGAGTAACGCTTCCCTTGCCCCCATCTAATGCTCTTTATTCTGTTCACCGATCATTCCTCTCGTTCTACAGCAGTTATAAGTGCTCGAGGATGTTCTCGCTTGAAACTTTAGGCTGTGAATGTCGGCAAATCCTAGATTACTAATATAAGCAGAGATGGGATCCATCTTCTACGGCTCTCAGATATGGCCACCGAAGCATCGGCCTTCTAAAAGAACACCCACCCATTGGGCTCGCACCCACCCAAGAACGAGCTTCCCATGGCCGGAAAGTTCAAGCGTCTTGTAAGCTTCCCATGTTCCTGTTTTGTTTCTTGGGGTAGAGTCAACATGTTGGAGCAGAACCTGAAGCCAGCAAGCTTTCGGACTTGGATCCAGAAACTCGACAGGCTGTTGAGAAAACGACGGTATCGCTACTAACCGTAATGGTTACTATTCCTGGTTTTCAGTTATTGTCAGCCGCGTGGCGTTGACTTTGCAGCATTTGCCGGGTCACTGGCGCTTCCAGTGTGACCAGAGAAAAAAAATCCCAGGTTCTCCCGACGGCTGGCGACGAGCAGAAGCAAGAAATATTCGGGAGGTTCGCGGCATAGGTAGACCAACTCCCCACGAAACCCCCATGAACTTATCCGTTCACACCGGCAAGTTCCCTCCTGATGATACAGTTTGCTCTCTGACGAGCGTGGTACAGTGTATTTTCTTCTCAATCTGCCCCGAGAGGCTCGGGGAAGACGCTTCCAGACATCACGAGGCTCTCATGCGCCGTGCATAGTTCCATTCGCCGTGATTGATTCTACAGAGCCTTATCAGGCAGATCTTTCTGGGTCAAACTTACTCGGCCAGCCAGGCCCTAACCATCTGTCGAATTGTTCGTCATCTCATTTGCTCCCACACCCTTTCTTCTGATTTCGTTTCCGCACTTTGTCCAGAGTGGAAAATTTTGAAGGATGATCAGGCCGTCGCTGGGAGTCGCTCCCACACACGGAAGCCGGTCTTCTCCTCGCCTTCTTCTCCTCCCACAGAGAAATGAAAGGGATGCATTTGACTGGGTTTGCTTACCGATCTGCGATCTGTCCCTGAGGTCTTTTTCCTCTCGGCGAGTCCAGCCTTTGCCGGGGGGCCTTCGACTATATCACGTCTGTCAAGCACGGCAGGCAGCGACCGCACTGGGCTTCCAAACTTGGCCAACAATGGGCCCAGCCTATCAGCGCTGGCGGGCAGGCAGCTCGCTCGCGGATGTGGAGGACGATGAGCGGGGCCCTCACTCTTCTGAAATCGCTGTCGCAGTCGCAGGGCAGAGCTTCGACTCCTCCGACCGCCCGCACCAGATGGAGATCCCCGCCGGGTTCTCGTCTTCCTCGGGAATCACCCCAGCCTTCAACATGTCGGCGAGCAACGCCATGGCGTTCATCAGGCGCCCCGACCGGCACTGCCCCTTGAGGAGAAATGCGTATGTAGGGGCGTCCGGCACCATGCCGGCCTCCCTCATGAGCAAGAAGAGTCTCCCGGCTTTGAAGTCCTGCGCGTCCGCGTGGAGACCGCGGATGAGCGCCATGTAAGCCATGCCGTTCGGCGCACAGGGCAGGCAGACACCGATGGACTCCGACGATGATTTTGGCACCTTCCCAGTCCCCATATCGACCCCGATGCTCTTCAGCAGGAGATGCATCGCCTCGCGGCTCCTCCCCTGCCTGCACAGTCCGTCGACCAGAGCGCAGAGAGTGAAGGCGTTTGCCGGCACGCCCGCCTCGACCATCTCCCTGTTCAGCCGGCGCACCTCCGCCAGATTACCCTTCTTCATGTGACCGTCGATGAGGCTCGTGTAGGTCACCACGTCCGGCGTGCGGCCCCTGACCACCATCTCGGAGAAGATCGCCGTCGCGGTTTCCATCTCACCCTTCTTGCAGTGTGCGTCGATCAGCAGAGAGAAGGTGATCGCGTCGGGCTCGACTCCCTCCTCGGCCATCTGCGACCAGATACGCGTCGCCTCCTCCGCGTTCCCCTTCTTGCAGTGCCCGTCGATCAGAGTGTTGTACAGGACGGGGCTGACACGAACGACGTCCCCTTCCCGGCGCATCTTTTGCAGCAACTCCGACGCCTCCTGCGGCCTGCCCGCCTCGCAGAGGCCCTTCATTAGTATGCCGCAGGTGACGGCGTCCGCCCGCACACCTGCCCTCGTCATCTCCGACCGCAGCTCGAGCGCCTCCGAGAGCCTCCCGGATTTGCAGAGTCCCTCGATCAGACAGTTGTAAACCTGCGCATTCGGAACCACGCGGTGGTGGCGAACCATGGCCCGGAAGAGCGTCCTCGCCTCGCTCGTCCTGCCCTCCTTGCAGAGGCCGTTCACCAGGGTGCCGAAGGTGACCACATTGGGCAGCAGGCCGCGCCTCAGCATCCCCCCGTACAGCGCCAGCGCCCCGCGCACGTCGGCCCGTCGGCAGTGCCCGTCCATCAGGACGTTGTAGGTGTAGAGATTGGGAGGTACGCGCGACCGCACCATGCGCCCCAACAGCCCCAGCGCCTCCCGGAGCCTGCCCTCCTCGCATAGGCCGCAGACGACCGTCGTGTAGGTGACGACGGAGGGGTCGACCCCCTTGGAGATCATCTCATCCAGCAGGCGCAGAGCCCTCGACAAGTCTCCCTGCCACCGGCAGGCGTTGAGCAGTATGTTGTAGGTTACGCCGCTCGGCTGCCGTCCGCGGCCGACCGTGTCTGCGTACAGGCCCCACAGGCAGCTGAACCGACCCGCCCTGAGCAGCCCATTGAGAAGCGCGTTCCAGGCGTTGATGGAGGGAGGATCGCCGAGCTGGTGGAACACCCACAGGGCCTCCTCCACCAGCCCGCCCTGAGAAAGCACGACGATGAGAACGTCGAATGCCGCCCTCCCCGTTCGGGCGACGACCTTGGAGCCCTGGAACCTCCGCATAGCACCGTACGCGTCCCGGCCGAGGTGAGGGGCCGGGTATTCCCTTCCCGCGCCTCGGAGCTCTTGGATCAGTTCTTTCGTCAAGCAGATGGCCTGCGCATACCGTCCAACCCCGACCAATTGGTGAATGACGGCCGAAAAGAGCCTCGTCCGGCCCTGCCGACCCAGACTCTGCCAAGAAGCTCCCCGCCTGAACAGAGCGGCAACTTCAGACGTCCTCCGCCGGCCCCCGAGGGAAGAAGCGATGAGGTCCGAGACCGGGAGATCCGGCGGCCGAGAGCATGGGGAAGGAGAGGAACAATCACAGAAGCTCCGTATACTCGGTAGGCCGCCAACGGCACCCGCCTTGACTCGACGCAGGAGAAGGCACGACATTTCCCCCGCCGCCGCCGCCATCACAAAGCGCCGCCCCCGCGCAAATGATACGCCTCCTCCTGCCGTCATTTAAAAATCAGACCGACCTTCCGGAACCAAAGGAGACATCGATTATGGGGGTAATCCAGAAGAGCAACTGGCCATGATCTTGCTCACCCGCCGCCCCACAACACCAACCAACATACGGCGCTGTCGACGTTCGCGGTAGCCACCCACATTTACGACGCCCCACGCCAATGATGAGGTACACACACACACACAAAGAGGGCGACACAGTTTTGAGACCTCTCGCCAGAGAGAAAACAGAGCCACAGGGCAAGCAAGCGCCAAATGAAAGACGGGAAGATACACAGCCACCTCCAAGTCGGAGGGAGGGCGTGTCGACACAAAAGACCACCACCAGGGGCAGACTGTGGACAATGAATCTGGCCACCAGAGGCGGGGAGTACAAGTCCCAAGTCCCACGGGCAAGTGTGTCCTAAGATCCACCCCCGGCATACGAATCAATTCTCACCAGCTGGAACTTGATGCGGCGTACTCGCCACGGCTCACCAAATGAACGGGACCGAGGCTGCTGCGGACGGGGATGGGGAAGCGCGGCGCGATATCTACAGACGGGACGGGGGTGGGTGGTGGTGACCGCATGAAAAATTAATTTTTCGTCACGAAGTATGACAAGGGATGGTCTGGCGGCATCGCCTCCTTGATTCTCTCGAGCACCTTGAGGATCTCCAGGAAAGGCGGTCTCCGACTCATGTCGGCGTGCCAACACTCCTCCGTCAACCTGACCAGATTTAGGCATCGACGAGTTAGTCAGACTGAAGCGTGAGGGAGGGAGTGTGATGAGAGACTGGGGGAGCCACAAGACACAGATCTGGACTTCGTACAGAAAAGACGGGCACTTACTTCTTCAAATCGGGATGGAGTCCCTTGGTGCGAAAGACTGGTCTGTGCCCTTCCGCCACACGCCTCGCAGCCTCGTACGGCTCGAAGTTTGAGAATGGAGGCTCACCCTCGAGCATCTAAACGAAGTCACCAAGGATGTGAGTCCGGATTGCGGGCTTGGCCTCATACAATATCAGATTCGGGAAAGAACTTACCTCATACAATATCATTCCAAAGGAGAAAACATCAACCTTCTTGTCATATTTCCGATGCTTGAAGACTTCAGGGGCCATATACCGATCTGTGATTTCCACCAAACAGAATTAGTGCAAAAATATGATGAACCACCTTTGATAGACGATGACAAAAGTTGTAGCTAGCACTTACAGCTTCCAGTCTCTCCGGTCATTTTGTACACGTCATGCGAGTTCTGGACTTTTATGAGCTTACTCAGTCCAAAATCCCCCACTTTCAAGTGGTCCGCACTAGAATTCACTAAAAGTACATTCCTGAAAGTATTGCTTGCCTTCAGTGCCAGAGTCAAAACCTTGCCATATACCCGAGAAAAAAAATTCTACTTATAGTACCTGGGTTTTAGATCTCGGTGGATTATAACATTGGGTTCATTATGGAGATACGCCATGCCTCTGCGGATTGAAGCAGATTGGTTAACTTACACAGTTAAATCACTAAATCAAATAAACTAGGGTATGCACGGTCCTGCCCAAACTCATGCTGATGATTAAATTACCAGATCAATCTGCTAAACTAAGATCTTTAAAATAAGTGAGGGATATAACAAAGCGTTGTTAGCTGGAAAATCAAGAAGCTGCATCCCTAAAGCTGACAGGAAAAAAGCTACATGAAGCATTGTAACGAGAAGCAGTACACCATCTGCATCAAACAAAAAAAGATGGAGCATCTGTAGAGAAATATTCGTTAAAACAGGGTAACATATATTTACCCCCAGTTGACCATATTGTAAATGTATAATGGAATAGAGTTCCGAGCATTAGTTTGGATATTGCGGTGGATAGGAGTGTCAATGAGCTGGGAGAGCTCAAAATTCGGGCCCATTATCTTTTGAAGTGGACCCAAAAAATAAGACCTGAAGAGAACTCGTCAGACAAAGCCCAGCGCTCAGACAGCAGGACCCAACCTGTGCAGGCATCTAGTCTGGAAGACAAGAAGCGCACGAAAAACAGTTACTCGGAAAGGACTTCTCTATGCTTCCCCCGGTTGTGCTGGGAGACATTTTGATGCAGAGATTGGAGGAAAACAAAAAGATAGTACAGCAGTATCTTTCATTGCACTGAATTATGTTATCACTAAAGGTTTGGTCTCTTGCTTTTACCACGTACTTCAGGAGCATTTGTTTGTTAAAAGTAAACAGTGGAAACCTGTAACAGGAGATCCGAGCTCCTCAGAAGATTGCCCTGAATCAATCTGATCTACTGCCTGGCTGGGTTGGATCTGCCCTTTTCCAGGTCCCTACTATGGTCTGAGGTGAATGGTTGAGTGTCTTGTGTGATTTGAGGTTGTATGTTGTAGGCAATCATTATCTACAGTTCATCAGTGTCACTATCATTTATTTCTCAACGAAATGTGATCTTTTCTACCCTAGAATACACTTAGGAACACTTGAAATGACGAATAAGAATGCAGATTTATAATATATTCCGAACTAACAACATCGAATCTAAGTATTTAGAGTAGAAACCAAACATCTCATCACAGTGATAACAGAGAACTTAACCTGATGCCATTTACAAAAAATGGCACACCATATACGTTAAATGAAGTCCACTACTTACTATGAAGCTTTGATTCCGTCATATTCTCTCTCCCTTTTCACTCTTTCTTGGCTTCTTCAATTCTTACCCTCTTCAAACACGATTTTAATCACACCTCTAAACCAGATAGAGTGCATAGAGAAAGACCAATCTGAGTATCATGCTCGCACAAAGTTCAAGCTTAGAAAAAGGAACAATGTTTCAGCTCTTTATAACATAATTAACCCCCTAAAGGACCTATTATTATGAATTATCAAGTTAGAGGTATCCTTCTTCATTATAATGTGACTAAGTTTTTTTAATTAAATCGCCCTCTTACTTTAAATATGAGAGGCCAATTAAAGAATAACATTTCTTCTAGTTTCAATAAAATGCCCATCAGTCATTTTTTTGTAAGACTAGAAGCAACCACTTCAACTGCAGATGGTACATGTTATCTGGTGTATTTAAAAACCAGTGAAGTTAACATGAACTTGCAGCATCTCAATTCAACTAATTTTTCAGCATTGCCAACAATAATACTCAATCAGGGGGCTGCGAAAATTCTCCAAATCTCAATAAAAACACAAGAAAAGTCAATGACAACTGACGTGATAAATTTCTATAAAATAAGAAAAATGTGACGTGTATATTGTCAAAAAGATCTACGTTACTGCTATGGCATCTAGAGATTTTAATTAAAGTACAAACTTGAAAAAAAATCCAATCCTGCAAACACGTTAAATTTCCTTCACATCAACATTGAAACACAGACATGTATCATTCTATTGCAAGATGGCATATGTCAGTGTATTGTCATTTCTTGAAAGATTGGGATAAGCATGTACCTGGCCATATCTAGTGCAAAATTAATTGCAGTTAGAGTACTAAGGGAGCCTTTTTCCTTCAGGTATTGGTGAAGATCGCCCTATAAAAAGTAAAGATCTCCATTACATCAACAAAACAATGCACTTCAGACGAAAAGTCATACCTAAGACAGTGCCAATCACTTATACCCCTCGCAAATACTCAGTAATTAACATCAATGGATTCCTTTCTGTGACAGCTCCGAGGAATTGAACAATATTTGGATGTCGCAGTTTTACCAACAAATTAACCTCATGCCTGAAGTCTTGCCTGAAGACAAAAATCCCACTTTGTTAGATCACGAAAATCTCCCACAGATGAAAATTCTTGCTGTTCATGTAGAAAATAAAAAGCGGATTTAGAGAGAGAAATGAGTGAATTTTCAAGTAATGGAGAATTGTCAAGCATGTATCTGCGTTGCAAACTGAAACTTCTGGCACAAAAGTAATTGGTTCACATAATTATACCAAATTACAGAATGGCTGGTGTAATGTCATTCGATGCCAATGAAAAAGGTATGTGAAAGCAATGAGTGCATAAAGAAAAACCCTTTCAACAGCAAAATTCAAAATAACAGCATAGCAGCATACAAGAACACTGAGAGAATTTGCTAGGACGAAATAGGCAGGCAACACGTTCAAATATCAAGTTCATGGTACAGTATGCATCTTGTTTCTTATGAAATAAGAGCACACAGCTTCACCAATTCCATTTTTCAACATTATATTCCAAATAAGTTTTGACCAAAGATTAACCAAACAGACTTATGTGTATAAAGTTGTGAGGCATCAATCCCACGTAAGATAACAAATGATAGGTATTAATGTTTCCAACAGTGCTCTTTGGACACATGATTATTTGTAGTTATTAGTGTTAAAATTAGTGAAGAATAGTTTAAGGATATATTTATATACAAATGTAAAACTACCTTATGGGAGAAAATTTACACAAGTAAGACATCATTTAATCGTTTGCATATCTGATCCTCAAACATTCGTTGAACTATTGGTGTTGTTCTGCACTGCTAGGTTTTCATATGGCAAGGGGATGACGACTAAATGTATTCCTATTCTATATGGATGCACAGATCGGGACAGTGCACGGATACAATTTGCTTATGAACCTCCTAAATTAAAGGATTGAATTCCGAAAGGGCACTATTTCTGTCAATATGGACTAAAATCGCTCCGATTTTTTGTAATTTTATTTTTTCCTTTCATCTTCATATAAAGATGCGATTGCCGACCACAGATGGGGGGACAATGTTCAACATGGTCATTGAACATGATGTAAGTACTCAGAGATTACTGTGGAATTGCAAAGGCGAAATTGTTGCCTGTACGCCTTCTCAGAGTGATTTGGACGTTTTGAACCTGGTAGGAATTAGAATTGAGAAATTCTTCAAGGCGTCAGATGCCATGTTTCTAAGATGAAAGAACTGAATACGTAGCAGGAGAGTGAGAAAGCAATCAAGTGGAACCATGTACCACATGTGACCAGTTAGGAAATGTGGGCTATAGGTGACATTGATTGTTCTTTGTGCTGTACCTCCTCTCCCTTGTGCGCCATGGTTCGTTGAGTTTAAAAAGGTGTTATTTCAGCATGTCTGACCTTAGAAACCAGTCGAACAGGGAAAATTTTGCCATACCAAACCTACCAGTTATCATTTCCCTCATTTCATTGGGACAGATACATTCACCGAGACATTTTGATATACAAAAGAGTAAAAAAAATATACGGCCTAGCAACAGAATGGAATAATAACACTTCTTGAAAGCATTCATTATTTTTGCAGTGGTTGTTTCAGTTTCTAGTAAACCACTGCTAGCTATCTATGAACATTCAAATGCATAATCTTACGTTACTAATCTGTCATCAGAGAGTGATGGAAGAATTCGTTTCACAGCAACAGGTGTTCCACGCCAACATGCCTTTAGTATTTCACCGAAAGAGCCCTGAGAAGAAAAGCCATCACCACTGAGAATAAAGCTCAAATGAGAAATTTGAATGACAAAAAACAGGAAAAAAGTTTAGCATTGTGTAGTTCTAGCATAATTAAATGAGCATAACTTGACTTGTAAGCTACTGAGAGAATTTTAAAATTTTTAATCTTCATCCATATCTATCATGTATCTTACATGAATTCACCTTTGCACTTAAATGCATAAAATCAAAGATAAAAATCCATCGCCCTAGCACACAAGTAATTATCTGGCATCTTACACAAAAAGGAATGTTGGCAATACGATAAAGCAGTAAATCTGCAAGGTTTGTTGTAAGAAAGGGGAGGTACTGATAAAAGTTCAATATCACAGCCACTAAAATTTCCAAGGAAAGCATTGAGGTGACTCTGGAAGTTTTGAATAAAAAACCATATAACTGTTTATTACATGAAGTTAACATTACAGACATGAGTAAACAAATAGTTATTTAGTTTGCAAATGTAATACACGAATTTCACAACTGCGTGCTACCTAATCAATCAAAAAAAACAGTCGTCTTGTCAACAAACGTTGCTTCTAGAAAAGTTAGACATTTTCAGAGGTAGACCTTGTGAACACAGGAGCCATCACTCTATTGTTGGAAGCATGACAAGAAAAAAAATTGAAAAATAAGGAAGAAAAATACTAGCAAATGGCAGTTTTCTGTCTCATAGGCTGAAACATGGCATTTGAAACCTTCTCATGTTTTAGATTGGACACCTCGTAGACAGTTTCCAGGTTTCAAATGCTGCATCAATATGGCAGTTCGCTAAAAATAAATATTAATTTTTGCCCCGAAAATAATTACATAACTGGAACTTGCCAGAGGGCATTCAACAACCATCCATCCATAGATTCCAGATCATGAATGGTGATCAGTTTTTCCATTAACAATAGTTGAAATATTCACTAGGAGCACAAGCAATGGTACACATACTTTTCCAATGATCGTCGAGGATGAGAAATCCAACTCAGAAGGATCAATTTCCCAATCACACTTGTTTGGGAGTGGAGGTGGAACTTGTTTTGGCTCAAAATGGCTTCCATTTTGTCCCTGTGACATTCATATTAAACATTAATCATAAAAAATGGCTTCCATGGAGTGTCAAACTTTATAATCTGAAGGAGAAGAAGAAATGAAATAGCTCTGGTATCCAATGAGCCACCAATTTATTTTCACATTCCTAGCAAGATAGAAAGAAATAAAATAATGGTTATCCCACGGAAGTTATGACGAAGCAAATGAGATCTTTACACTTAAAATATGTTGATCTTTAAATTTCACAGAAACAACACAGCCAAAGCAAACATTACCTTGTACCACACTTAAGCAAACATTAAAGAAGAGAACACAACTTAAACCTTAGAAGAATTAAGTCGGGAATGACCAACTTCAGCTAGACTGAAGCCATAGGAAGAATAAATGGACACTAACTCATGACAACTTGCACAAGTCAATGCAATCTTATGAGGACCACAGAAATGATTTTTTGTATCATAGGAGTCTTACCAAAATAGCATTTAAAAAAGCCATGGAAGAGTTCTAAAAGAAAGAAATGTGTATATGAAAGGATGGATAGGCTGATTCCTTAACAAAAGGAGAATACTCATGTTTGTGGACCATATTAAGAGAAGAACATTCAAACAGACAAGAATAAGTCAAACTCACAAAAGATGAGCCACCATGTGTCTTCAGTAGCGCAATCATGTCTTTCTTTTTAGCTCCTTCTGCGTCAGCTAATGGCTGAAATAAAAATGTGGCTTCAGTGAACTGAACAAAATGACTGAATGTTGAAATAACTAGTGACTAAAAACGATTATCCAATTTATGTAGTATTATAACGAACTTATCACTAGCTTGATATGACAGTTCTCAACATGATATTTAGAATACATATTTTATGATTATTTTCCTAACAACAGAAGCAAGCTTGGCATACTTCTCAAAAGTGTACCATAGGTTATTAAGTCTAAAAAACTCATTATTATTTTTTTGGATAATTAGTTATAAAATGGCAGAATGATATATGCATATTCTTTTCAAAAGACAGAACATACAGAATAGAGAACCTATCATATATCTTGTTTATCCTTAAAGATTGCAGCAAGGCCCACAATCCTATATATCCACCAACCCAGTTCCCTTCCAGTTTGATGATATTTTGAATATAGTGGCAGCAAAAGCATCGACTTGACAAGAATATTATACAATCATGATTTTATAATATCTGACATTCTATCTTGAATCAAAAACGACAGGCCCTGAAGTTCCGTACTTAGGTAGAGGACATTACATCACCTACTCTCAGTTATTTCAAACATTGGTGATTAGTGATTCATTCAAAACCCTCAATGATTTCACATGTGCCTCACAAAAGAAACTTTATAATTCATACCATTCCCTTGCAAACTGTTCTATAGCTTAATGTTGAACTCTCTAGGATTGTTTTTCCTTTCTATCTGTTTCTTTACACTGCATTTTCGTCCTTCTCTGTCATTCCCTATGTTAAGTGGATCCATTAGACGGTTAACGGATCCACCTAAAGTTTAAGTAATGGGCCTGGCCCATTAACCCATGTAACCCGTACTTAAGCAGGAAACCAAGATAATTGATGTAAGATTTTGGGATTACGGAAACTCTGCTCCAAGAAGTGGTGACTGATTCATCCTCCTGGAAGAGGAGGATTGTGAAGATCAACTCCTTTCATTCTTCAAGTTGCAAGAATCTCAATCAAGATCAATTCTCAACATGGTATCAGACGGTACTGATTCTGGTAGGATCAGATACTTCTTGTTTCTTGCTTCTTGAATCTTGTTATTCTTGTTTCTGTGTTGGAGCAACACCAAGGAAGAAAGAAACCTTCCACAAGTAGTGAACTGAGGCATTCTGAAAGTACGAAGAAAAAAGACTTTCGGAATGCATTCAGGGGAAGGCTCTTCGTCATCCATGGAACTCGTATCATCTCCAGTGACGACTGGAGAAAGGGAGAGATTATATCATACTCTCCCTAATATCCCAGAGAAACTCAGATTCAATGGGATAAATCTTCATCAATGATAGCAGTTCGTTGATCTGATGTTTCTTGGAAGAAGCTTAATAGATCACCTTTTAGAAGAACCATTGAAGCAATCAGATCCAAAATATAGAGGATGGAAATCAGAAGAGGCTATTATCCATACATGGCTGCTAAGTACAATGACACCAGAGATGTATGAGAATTTCTTATTCATGCATTCGTGGAGAAATTGTGGGATCAAATTCACAAAAGCTGTTCAAAGAAACACAACGATTGGAGGATTTATGGCCTGGTGTCTAAGGCAACACATTAAGTGCAGTAAATCAATTATAGAATATTCGTGTGAATTAAAGGCTACATGGAGGGAGATTGACCATTATTGACCAGTAAAGAAACCTAGTTTTGAGGAGCGCATGTATACATTGAAACACAGAATGTATACATTTCTAATGGGACTGAACTCTGATTATGAAAGTCTCAAGGGTCAAATTCTTCATCGTGAGAAGGTACCTAATCTGGAGGAAGCTATCCAGATTGTTATGGAAGAGGAGAGTAGATTGAGTCTAATCAATACTGGGAAGAATGAGTCAACAGCCTTCGCCTCCAGCAAGCAAGTTCAGGGGAATCAATTAGAGAAAAAGGAGGGAAATCAAAACCAAATCACTACATCACAAGGAAGATACCAGAAGTAGGATAATAAAGAAAACCTTTGGTGTTCATATTGCAAGAAGAAGCGGCATAAAAGAGAAAACTGCTGGAAGCTACATGGACGACCACCTCAACAGGGGGGGGCATATGTGGCTACTTCTCAACCAGCAGAGACTATAGAAGGTAAAGCTGTGATAAAGGAACCTCCCAATCCTAGTAATCAGCAGAAGGGTGATGAATTTGAAAGACTGAGGGAGGAAGTAGAGAAACTCAAGAATATGCTGAACTCTACGTCCTTGGTTCAGTCAGGTGAGCATATTTTTTTCTCAAAATCATATGCATTTAACAGTTTTTTTAAATTGTCCTGGATACTTGACTCTGGCGCCACAGACCATATGACCTCAAATATGTGCAAATTTGTTGATTATACGAAATGTGATGGGCAGAGGAAAGTTATTACTGCTGGTGGTGAGATTATACAAGTTGAAGGGATTGGGAACTTGAAAATAAATCATTTAGGCACTTAAAAAATGTTTTACATGTGCCTAAACTAAAGGCTCATTTGATTTCACCGCAGAAACTTGTAAAGATATTAATTGTCGTTTCATTCTTGAGGATGATGGATGTTCATTGTGTGACAAGGTCTCGGGGCTGAAGATTGGTCATGTTAAGGAAGAAGGAGGCTTGCTCTATTGGGAAGAGGATGATCGTGCCACTCTGCCTGTACAGAGTCACCTTGGAGTGGAGTCAGCGAACACAAAAGGAATAGTATATTGTTACAACACTGTCATGTTGGACATCCTTCCTTTGATCTCTTAAAAACATGATTTCCTCTTATATTTGAAGGTGTGGATGTAAAAACTCTAGTTTGTGACATTTGCCAATTGGCCAAACACAAATGCTCCTCATTTGAAAATGTTGGTGAACATAGTACAATCCCATTATATCGTATACACAGTGATATTTGGGGGCCAGCACCTATGACTAACTTGTCTGGATGCAGGTGGTTTACCTTGTTTGTTGATGACTGTACTAGGTTTACTTGGGTTTACCTCTTAAAATCAAAATCAGACACCACCCAAGTGGTGAAATCTTTTTGTGAAATGATCTATAATCAATTCAGAACTATGGTCAAGAGGTTTAGATCAGATAATGCTAGAGACTACAATTCGGCTGTGTCCTCTTACTTTGATCAGAAAGGGATAATTCATGAGTCATCTTGTGATAATACACCCCAACAAAATGGGGTGGCTGAGAGGAAAATCGGACACTTACTGGATACAACTAGAACTCTTCTGTTTCAAGAAAAAGTTCCGAGGCAATATTGGGGTGAAGCTGTCTTCACTAGTACTCATCTTATTAATAGGATTCCAGCAAAAACATTGGAATATCAAAGTCCTATGGAACTATTGAGTAAATTCTATCCTCATGAGAAACTAAAGACTCATCTTCGTCCCAGGGTATTTGGATGTACTGTTTATGTTCATGCTCAAGGCATAGTGGGAAAACTTGATCCACAATCTATAAAGTGCATATTTGTTGGGTACTCAACTACACAAAAGGGTTATAAGTGCTATAATCCTACTTCTAAAAAATTCTTCATCTCAGCTAGTGTGACTTTTAATGAGTTTTAACCATATTATGGGATGAAAAATCCACAAGAGTTAGAGAACTCGATTTCTGCCACTGAGTCACAGGACAAATGAATTCATGATTCAGGAGACGCCCATTCCTAGAATCAAAGAAATACAAGTGTATAAGAGACGACCTAGAGTAGGGACACAAAATATACCAGCTGAGATGAATAATTTACCTGCACTGCAGAGAGGACCAGCAGAAGAAACTAGTCCAAGTACAAGAGACACATCTCAAATTTATAATACTGATCAAGAAGAGGATCGTCAATTCACTGAAGCCATTGATGAGGAGCAACTAGATTGGCCCATTGCTCTACGCAAAGGTAAGAGAAGTTGTATAAATAAACCACTTTATCCTATGGTCAACTATCTATCATATGATAGGTTAACACCATCGTACAAGGCTTTTCTCATGAGCCTGAAGACAATTATTATTCCCAAGACAATAGAAGAAGCCCTGTCACACAAAGAATGGAGTCATGTCATGGATGAAGAGATTGATGCACTAGAGAAGAACTGTACATGGGACTTAGTCCCTTTGCCTTCAGGAAAAAAGGTGGTTGGCTGCAAGTGGGTATATACTCCCAAGTATAAAGCTGATGGAACATTGGAAAGATATAAGGTAAGGTTGGTGGCTAAAGGTTATTCACAATCTTTTGGAATTGATTATTTTGAGATGTTTGCTCCTGTTGCAAAGCTGAATACCATCCGGATACTTATAGCATTGGCAGTAAATCTAGAATAGGAAATGCATCAGTTTGATGTGAAGAATGCATTTCTTCACAGAAATCTGGAGGAAAAAGTATATAAGAATGTACCTCCAGGTTACACATTTACCCATCAAAAGACTCTTGTTTGCAGGTTGAACTTGAGAGGGGGTGTTGAACTCTCTAATATTGTTTTTCCTCTCTACCTGTTTCTTTACACTGTATTTTCGTCCTTCTCTGTCATTCCCTATGTTAAGTGGATCATTAGACTGTTAACAGATCCACTTAAAGTCTAATGTAATGGTCCTGGCACATTAACCCATGTAACCCGTACTTAAGCAGGAAACAAAGATAATTGATGTAAGATTTTGGGATTACGGAAACTCTACTCCAAGCAGTGGTAACTGATTCATCTTCCTGGAAGAGGAGGATCGTGAAGATCAACTCCTTTCATTCTCCAAGTTTCAAGAATCTCAATCAAGATCAATTCTCAACACTTAACTAACAACTACCCAAACCAAAATCAGGAGAGGAAAGGCACATCTTCAAAGGAAGTGAAATCCTCCTCCCATTGTCAAAGACAAAGTTGCAAGGGTGATCAAAACAATCAGAATAGAATGGTAATATTCTAAATGCAAGGGATGGGAAATGATAGCATTCCCTTAGGAGCAAAAATGATGTAATCAAACAACATGACTCAAATCTTAGCCCCAAAGATACAAGTTTTGATCAAAAGAAATCCAATAAAGACTCTGTAAAGAAAGAACAAACCTCACTTTGGAAAAATACGCAGGACTCACCAATATTTCGGTATGAAATCACCCTTTAAAATGCAATTACAATACCCCCAGAGATAGACATCACCCAAAGAGCCAGAACAGGAGATTGACTACAAACACCCTCTCCTCTAACTGATATTTTTGGTCTCCTTTACGTTTTGCACATTATATTGAACATATAGGATGATTGTATACTCCCATTGATACCCCGTAGTGGAGCTCAAACAGCCCCGTAAATTACCAATTTGAGTAGCTAGAAACAGCAGAGGCACGACCCAGAAGGACAACAACACATTGACAAAGGAGATGGCTAAGGAGACTACTGAATAGATTACAGCTCCTGAACAGTTTGAAGACAGGTGCTCAGCTAACATGACGAAATGGGAATCCAGGGAGAGGATACCAAGGTGGCAGGGGGCAAGGGGCCTTAGGTCACAAGAAAGTTAAGAGGTTTCTCAACCAGATTGATGAAAAGATGGAGAGCGAGCAGACGAGTTTGTTAGCATGGAGGGTACTTCTCTGAATGAGGTTATTATTAGAGAGAGGGCAAAAAAATGTCAATTCAGCCTAATGCACTACAGTGAAGGGTAATGGGAGGTCAACATTGGAGGAAGGGAAAAAGCTTGACGTGGGAGGAGATTAAGAGAAGAGCGAGCAATAAACTGACAGAAGCACGATAATCACCAGGAGAAATGTCAGGTTCGTTGCAGGCTGGTGAAAAGGGCGGTGAGGAAGTTAAAAGAGCTATGATGATGATCGGAGAGGTCATTTCGCTGACAGTAGGTGAATGGAATGAGTTCTTGACGGAGGAGTTGGCATGGTTTCAAACATTAGGGATACATTTTGTTTCTCACATAATAAGGATTCTCTAATGGGTTTGTAAGAGATTTCTCAAGTGAATATGGCCACTTAACCAGGGAGGAGAAATTACGGTTTGGGAACTCAATAGGATGCAATGCTATCATGGAGTGGAGGAGACTTTTAGTGTTGTGTCTGCCACTTCGGAAGCATGAGTGGTATACGTCATGAAGGGTAGAGAAGGGACTCGAACTCTAAGCTAGTTTATTCAGAAAAGGGGATGGTTGAGGGTATCGGATGACTTCTTGCTGAGGATTTCTAGAGACAAGATTTCTAGAGTAATCAAATAACCACATGCAGATTATGACAACAGAAAAAGAAAACCCACGATCATTAGTTCAGATATCACGCAGAGTGTGTAGTTGAATTATATAGTCAATCATTTAAGTTTAAACATATTTTCATTGGGGGGAAGGTCGAGGGGGATCGTTGTGCAGGAGGAAAGTCGCTAATGAGTCAATAAGAAGGAAACTATATAGTCAATAAACAAGTTCACGAGAACAAGGATTTAATGCTTTCTTTCAGAAAAACTGGGCAGCCTCTTTGACCACTATATTCACATAGATGCTCATAGATGCCGCAATGCATAACAAACGAGAGTTGAGAAATTATATCTCTGTTCCTCTATCAGCAGCAAAGACATCACAAGAAACCGAATCATCGTCAGTTTAAAGATCTCAGCAAATCAAGATGAAGGTTCAACCAGGTTAAGTTTCAGAGATCTTCAAAAAAGGCCTGACGATGTTCTTCTGCATGGAAGAGATGGGCATTTCAAAAGCAGAAGTACGACGCGCAATGAGCTAGGCGTTAATCTGCGCTATGCTCCTTTAGTCCTTCCAAGAGATGCGAGATAGGAGATATCGGAACCAATGGACTTGCAAAAGAGAAGACAGAGAGAGTAGCAGGGTTACAGTGTTGTTCCAGCGATCGTGAGCATTGACATCGGCCTTGTAGTCAAGAAGGCAGCGGGCGACATCCATCCAGCCATGGAGAGATGCGACGTGGAGCGGGGTCCGGCTGTCGTAGTCCCTGGCGTTTACTAAGGAAGGGTCCTCTTCCAGAAGCTTCCTCACGGCGGCGACATCGTTCTGGTGCGTATGCCATAAAATCAGGGAAGTCCGACTCACCCTCGCCTTCTCCCTCTGCCTCTCCGTGGAACCCATCCCCGTACTCCCCGCCGACGGCGAGAAGCAGAGCGAAGGCGGTGACGCCGGGGAGGAGGATGAGGAACCCCCCCCACCTTGGGCCTCGCCGGCCTTACCCTCCGTTCCCAGCAGGGAAGCGGAGCCGCCCCCTTCCTTGGTGTTCATTTCAGACCCGTCCACCGTCCCCAAATCTAGGCGCGATGTAGCAGGAGAAGAAAATTGCCAGCTCTTTTTCCCCTGCGCCACAGAGAATCTGGCGAGCGAGGCCACCAGGCACACCTGATTTCCGTCCGTCCCCTCCACGACCCCCGTTCGCAGATCAAGCAAGAAACTCTCAGGGAGATGGCTGGGGGAGGGCCGCGGCAACCGACAAGAAGGGGTCAGGGAAATGAGATGCCCGTAGTCGTTGGCCCTCTCTCTCTCCTCTCTTCTCTCTCTCTCTCTCCCTCTCTGACCAGGTAGCTGCTTACGGTACGACAGCATCACCGTAACACGAATTGATAATAAAATATCACCTATATTTCTTTATTTTCGTAAGCTCGGATGGGGATAAGTCCACGGCGACCGTTTCATGGTTCCCCCGACCGTACAGTGTCACCGGAGAACGGAAGGAAACGTCCGCGAGCCTTCCCAGGCCTCACTGGAGCTACCCCATAAGAAAAAGAGAGGAGCCAGAGAGAGAGAGAGAGGCAGCCTAATCGCGCGCCTCCTAGTCGACTGGGCCTAGAATTTCACTTGGGAGCGGGCTACTCGGATCAGTTGCAGCACGGAAGAAGCGGTCCCGGCGTCACAAAGATGAGAGAGAAATTATTTAATAAGGGATAAGTAACTCCACACCGATCAGTCAAGAATGCAAGGGAAGCATTAGAGTAAGAAAATTAGATCTCCATTATGTGTGAACAGTCAGAACAGTTCTTAAAAGAATGCATAGTTAGAACCAAATTCAAAAAATCTCCATCAACCCCCTAGTTTTGAAAATTCACATTTTTTGAATCATGTTTTTAAAATTTACAAAAGCTTCAAGGAGAAAGTCTTTAGGTTCTATTATAGACCTAAAGACTTATAGACCTCCACAAAACTCTTATAGGCCTCAATGAGATTGTGTTGGGCTACATATTTTGGACTATATGGCTCCACGGATCAGCCATTGAATATAAATACCCAAATAATCTACTGTTTTAAAGGTTGAGATATAAGACCACATGTAACAATGTATGGAATAATGGATGTTCTTACCAAATTAGTATGTAGCTTCTTTTTACTAGAAAAGCCTTTACATGGGTTCAAATGGTGGATGGAGTCATTGAGAGCTTTAGCACAAGTGATCTTCATGCCCTTTGGGTGCTCAAAGATGAAGAACTTGTCTTGACTATTTGGTCGGAAAAGTTGGGGACATGGGGAGTTTTCTCCTTGTTTTTTCTTCACCTTTTTCACTCAAACCTTGACCTAGGAGAAAGGCCTTTTATACCATCCCCCAAAATCTGCCATGTTGTCTTGCGAAGTACTACTTACACATTTCACTATCTTTAGAGCCTGAACTTATTTTTTAGAAAAGAATCAATATATAAGTTTCTATGAGGTAAGACAAAAAATTTCAGAAAATCATTCTCACATTATTTCAAACTTTGTCCTAGTTCATTAAGCCAACATAATCTCAAACCAATTACACATTTTGTTGAAAATTGATATATGTGATAAACTCGAATTGGAGGTTAAATACGTCATTGTGATACAACCAAGTTCATGTAAATAATATTTATAAAACCTCATTCTTTTATTTAGGATAAGTAAAGGTCGATCCTTAGGGAGTGTGGGTAATGAGAGTACGAATTCTACTTATTTTATTTCTTATATAGATATATATATATATACATGAGATTGTGAAGGATGGAATTAAATGTAAAAAAGTAAAGACAAGAGTTATGAAAAGCATGACAAAGGGGAGAGAATAGATCTAATGTAATCAAATGATAGAATAAATGATAAAATTAGTTCGAATTAAAAGTTAATTTATCCATGGAGAGGATTACAAGGACGCTGCAAATCTGGATCTTACACAAATCTCGTTGTGCATCAATCTTTGGTCGAGTAATGCTCGATCCATGATGATCTTGATGTGCTCTAGGTAATCTCTTCTCCACAATGATCTTGGACACGAGAATATTATTAATCAGGCCTTGATTTTCCTCTTGTTTTCTTCGGCTAGCTACTAGAGAGAGAGCCAAAAAGCACCCTCCAAGAGAGGGGCGAGATGCCTTAATCCTCTTGAGAGTTAGGCACCTCCAATGAATAGTTAAGATTAATAACTGACTCTTTTAGTAGACGGCTTCGATCATTCTATGAGGGCAGCGCTTTAATTCTTCTCTTAATCTCATCTTATGACGCCTTAAGATGGATGGCCTAGATCTTATCTCTTGATAACCCTTTTAAGTCTAAATAGGTTAGGCCAAAGTGATGCCCTCTCTTAGGCCCATAAATATATTAGGTTGGCCCTTTCCATAAAACTTATATTTTTCATTGGGCTAAAGGGTTGGACTTCTTCCATTACTTCCAACTCATATTAAAAACTGACCTAAGTCTTTGCAATCAAATAATTATCAAGAAAATATAAGAGAATCACTATTTGACTTTATAAAAGTCAAGTGGGGTTAGTATCATAATATAAATAAAATAGCTAAAATAATATGTACTAAGACTTAAATAATAAAATATTATAAATGTCATAATGAGTTGGTAACACATGTATAATAGTATTCTCTACTCATTAATTAACATCTATATATAAGATATTAATTCATAAATATAACTAATAATTTATAATTATCAATATGCTCAACTTCAACTAAAATTATAGTTGACTCTAAAAACTCATCATCTTCTTTAACTTTGAAACTCAAGTATCTAATGTTAAGAAGAAGAAAAATTCAAATCTCCTCTATTAAATAAAAAATTAACCTCAACATCAAAACTGAAAAAGACAACTAGGTAAGTAATAAGTCTTTATTATCATAAGTTAATAATTAATTAATAATATATTTTAAGTCTTAACTCATGATAAATAGATTTATATTTATGTTAAATTGAGAAAATTAAATTTTAATCAATTAATCTGAATTTTTGGTTAATATATAATTTTATGTAAATTATATAATTTTTTTAATCATATTTTTGAGATAAATAAAGAAAAATAAAATTAAATTAAAAAATATAGAAGGGGGGAACTCATTGGCCAATTGGGCTTGTAAGTGGGTTGAAAACATAGTCAAAGGACCTACTAGGTAGTTAGGCCCACAAGTGTGTTGGAGGTATAATTGGGGGAAGCCACGAACAAGGGATTTGAATGACTGACTAGTTAAGGCACATGTGCATCACTCCCCTTCCACATCATCGGTGGCCAGTCGAGTGTGGGGCAAAGAGTGGTTATACACACATGAGAGAGAGTACAATGATGACATGAACAAGTATTGATAAACCCATACCAACATTCACTAGTAGGTTCGAATTTCAAAAGTGCTAAATTCTTTCTTTTTATTTGATTAAATTGTGATTTTTTTGTAGAACATCAATCAATGATCTATTAGGCGAAATTAGTCAATCATTGATTTTGTCAACACTATTTATAGATCATCATTGTAATTAGTCAAAGATTTTGAATACAAAATTCATAGGTTCTTCAAGAAAATCATCTTCGATTGATCAATAAATGAGTCGTCATCAAGAAGAAGACAATCTATTGAGAGATGAGTCACCACCTCCTCAAAACATATCAAATACGATGAAGAGCCTTTTATTACTGTAGAGACCTAAGAATGAAACTCTTTAAGATGTACCCTACCTCCATTTAGCTTATCTTTATCAGGTGACAAGCACTAGATATCTAAAATTCACCAGATCTATTCTACTAGGTGATAGCTATCGGATATGATTCATTGACAAATTTTATTAATTTCTAGACTTCACAAGATCTAGATATTATCTATGTTTCTATATCTAAGAAAAGCCTTTAATCTTCTCAAAAACTTGGAATTTTGGCAATTGCCATTGCGACACCTAAACTCTACCTTTCCTATTTTAAACTTTTTTTAAAAAAAATTAGTGATATTTTATATGATTTTAAGTTTCAAAAATCTTCTTTGGTCAATTAGGATTTGGTATGTATTTGTCATTGTATTTAAATGTTCGGTATCTAATAATATTTATAACTAAAACTTAATAAAATATTAGTATAGATATAAATCTTAGGTTAAACATAAAGAAATTAATTAATTTATTGTGAAAAATTAATTTAGTTTATATACAGAGTGATTTTAATATTTTATCACTATTTAACATAAATAATAAAATAGAAGGATGAGGTGAAAAGAATAAAGGTAAGGAAGTAGAGAAAGAAAAGAGAGGGAGAGAAAGAGAGAAATCTCACATGAAACGGAGAGAGAAAAATGTCTCACTAGAGAGAGGGAAAGAGAGTGAGATGGATTGAGAGAGAAAGAGAGAGATCTCATGAGAGATGAAGAAAGAAGAAGAGTCTCACAAGTGAGAGGGAGAGAAAAATAAGATGATAATAAAGATAGAGAGAAACATGGTCAACCATTTTCACGATGACCATGATTCTCGAATGAATGTGTGCTCAAGAATTCACACACATGCATGAGGTCAGTCGTGAATGTCTCCACCTTGTTTTAATAGTTCAATATTTATTAATCAACCTTTAATTTCACTAATTTTACATTCAAAAATATAAAAATATCATTATTTGTAGAATGCTAAGAACATAAATACTTCAAGATTTGACTACAAAAATCAATAGAAAATAAGTTAAAAATAATCTTAACTTGATCTTAGATAAGTTTTGGAGGATTTAAAAAAGGAACGAAGATGATTTATTAGGATTTGAATTAGTTCTACTCATTTCAATCAAAATATGCATGAAATAGAAATAACTTACCATCAAATATAAATAAATTAAAAGAACATAAATAAATGACAAAAGTAGTAAATAAATCATTGCCAAGTTTAGTCTGTCTCTTGGGCAACTAGAGACACCGGTGTGGTGGATGCCTTAAGTACAATTAGAGAGGAAGGAATGAGCTCACTAATCATTGGAGGCATTGATCATGCAAAAGAAGAATATAATGAATGTTGTATTCACGACTATTGTCAGGTTTTTAAAGATAATAAAAAATATCTATTTTACTAGATAATAATTGATTATTTTCTTTATATCTCTAATAGTAATATGTACAAGAACTTAAGTTTCGGTATCGTGGTACTTTGTGTACTGTTGGATCAGATGTGCTTAGTCGCGTGGCATGTTGAGCAACATAGGATTAACTTGTCATGAACTACTACTAACTAGAAACTTAAGTCATTGGTATTGTGGAACTTTGCTCACTATTGGATCATCGTTTCTTGTCATGTGTGTGCTGAGTAGTGTCGAATTCACAAACCGTCGATGGATTGGTTTACGTTTTGTCAATTGTCAATAAATTCGTGAACCATTGATATCATGGTAGTTTGCCAACTGCGGGATGTATTCCAACATTCATGCTACTAAATCATTCTTTTAACTCAATAATAATCTTCCTAGTATCATTCTTTTTCGTGCATGTAATATGATGTAAGAAATTTCTAAATTAGATAGTTGTGACAGTTCTATTTTCTATTTTTAGTTCTTTTTTTAGTAATAATAAATTTGTCAAAAATAAATCAAAACTATCCTCTTTATAGTTGTAATTTTGAATTTCAGCAATGTATGTCTAGGGGATTGAAATGTGAGAAAAGGGTCTCTAAAATTTCAAATTTCAGTTTTCTCTGTTGTTTCTGATAGAAAATTAGAAAATAGATGTTGTAGTTTTTCTGAATTTTTTTTTTAGTTACTGTTCTAAGTGAGCATGAATGAAATGCAAACACAAGTTCTTAATTGTCCTACAATATAAATTAAGAATTAATACTTCACCCCCCAACTTAAAAATGACATTGTCCTTAATGACACAGAAAAATCAAAATAGAATATGTAGAAAATATAATTTTCAAGTGAAGCATGCATATATGCAAAGTTAAGCACTAAAAAATGTTTTCATAAATGATAAGGCATTCATGTTCTATGTAGTGTTTAAGCTGTTGTCCATTTACCTTAAAGTTATGATCACTTTTAGGATCTTTAATCATTACAACCCCATGATCATATGTCTCTTCCACCACATAAGGCTCTGTCTATTTTGATTTTAATTTTCTTGAGAATAATTTCAGCCTAGAATCATATAACCACATTTTTTGTCTAATATCATTTTTTTTCTACTAATATATTTATCATGAAATGTTTTAGTTTTTTCTTTATATATTTTATGATTTTCATAAGCTTCATTCCACAATTCCTCTAGTTCATGTAGTTGAAAAATTCTATGCCCACTAGTTGGTTTTTCATTCATATATAAATTTTTTATGGCCTATAATACTTTATGCTCTATTTCCACAAAAAGATGACATGGCTTTCTAAAAATGAGATGAAATGGGAACATAACTATGGGATTTTTATAAGCTGTTCTATAAGCCCATAATGCATCTTGTAATTTCGTGGGCCAATCTTTCTTATTTGGTCTAACTATTTTTCTCAAAATTTTCTAAATTTCCTTATTTGCTACTTCAACTTGCATATTTATTTGGGAATGATATTGACACGACTTAATCATTGTATAGTAAATCACGCAAATTTAAAATTTATAAAACTAGAAAATATTAAATTTCAGATATTTAGAAATATTTCAGAACAAATATATCAATTATAATTCAATAAAACTTTCAAAAATAGTGGTAATTTTCCAGGTTGATCACATGAATGTAGTATAATATCGGGTAATTTTTCAGAATGTTCTTCAAAGAATACGATTTTCTATGAATTTTATACTAAGAAATGAAAATAAAATATATTTAAAATTCATGAAAATAGGAAATAAGGGTGTAGACATCAAGATGACATCAGTGCCCGACGAATACGAATCAGACGGAAAATAGAGTTCCACCTAACGATTCTTACATAAATGATTATAGATGATTTGATTGTTCAAATTAAGATATGTAAAAGCTAGAAGAATCGTAATTGAATGAAGTATAACTTGGTAAATTTAAATCACACAAATTATTACTAAATGAAGTAAAAATTAAGTTGAAAGTAGGAAAATAGAGTTTCGGTGTCGCGGCGGTGATGCGTTGGCAATGCACCGGAATCCTGAGCGTTTAGGAGGATCATCGTATAGTGTCTACGGCCTCGAAGGCTCTCCTTAGACAAGGACGACGTGGGCAATCTCTAGATCTCTTTATAAAGTCTAGAGATCAATGAAATGGGTTGTCGAATTATCTCAAGCAGTTGTCACCCGATAGAGTGAAAACATGATGACTTTGCGGCTCTCCGGCGACTGTCACCCAACGGAGAGGAGCTAGATAGAGGTGGGGCGCATGTTAGGGAGCTTCATCTTCAAGTCCGCACAGCAAAAGGAGGCTCTTCATCGCATCTGGTACGCTCTCAAGAGGTGGTGACTCGTCTCCTGGCGGATTGTTCTCTTTCCGACAATAACTTGTTCATCGATCAATCAGAGATGATTTACTCGATGGATTCGTGATCCTTTTATCACGAATCATTTAGCAATTTTAGTAACAATGCTTCGCGAATTACATTGATGAGATTTTTGCCGATGATCTAGTGATTCTGACGGCTTAATCCTTCACTAGCGATCTGCATGAAAGTTACGATAATTAGATAAAAATACGAGTTTTGGCTCTAGGAGGATTCGAACCTGCACTGGTTGCCTGCCTGCATGAGAGAGATTGAAATAACTATTCTAATGCCCTTATCAAGTGACGTCATCATGGTATATCTCTATTATAATGAAGGAGTAGTTTAAGTATTCAAGTCTTCGAAACCTTTCAAAGGAAGGTATGATGCGGGTTTAGTCCCACATCACTTGTGCGCCAAAGTTTTGGGTGAATATATAGTAATATCACATTTTGGAAGTAATGAGTCACTTCCTCCTGCATGTACGACCACTCCTTGCCCCACAGCCGGCTGGCCATTGGTGACGTGGAAGTGGAGTGGCGCACGCATGCCCCCACTATCCTAGCTGCTCGAGCCCTTGCTCGCGGCTCCCCTTGACTGTGCTTCCGACCCGCTTGTGGGCCCGGTTGACTAGCAAGTCCTCGTGTTATGCTATATATATATATATTTTTTCTTTATTTATCTCAAAAATAGGACTATAAAAATCATAAAAATTCATAGAAAATCACATAATTAACTAAAAATTCACGTTAACAAAATGAAAACCATTTTTCACAATTTAACATAAACATAAGTCTATTTATCATGAGTTAAGGCTAAAACTATATTATTTACTAATTATTAACTCATGATAATGAAGACTTATTAGATATGGAGTGACTACTCTATGGTGTACTCCATTCTTTTTTAACAGTTTCCTAAAATATTTATTGATAAAATGTGTTCCTCCATCACTAATTATCACTCTAGAATATCTAAATCTCAAAAAAAATTCTTGCATAAATTTCATCACGATTTTATGATCATTAGTTCTAGTAGGAATAGCTTCCATCCACTTAGACACATAATTTATAGCAAGCAAAATATATTCATATTTTTCAGCTGATGGGAAGGGACCCATGAAATCTATTCTTCATACGTCAAAAATTTCAACTACTAACATGTTACTCATGGGTATTTCATCTTTTTTACTTATGTTACCTATAGATTGGCATGAAATACATGTTCTACTAAATTCTATAGAATTTCTAATGATTGTAGGGTAATAAAAATCACACTAAAAATTTTTTGCAGTTGTTTTTTGTCTAGATAAATGTCTTCCACAATTAGATGAATGGTGCATGTTAAGAATGCTATGATATTCTTATTCAGGAACACATTTCCTTAAAATTTGATCATTGCCCAAGTAATATAAATCAAGATCATGCCAAAAATAATTTCTAATCTTAGAAAAGAAATGATTTTTTCTATTCTCATTTGACTGTTCTGAAATTTTTCCAGAAACCAAAAAATTAACAATATGTACATATTGATAAGTCTTCATTCTCATGAGTTAATAATTAGTAAATAATATAGTTTTAGCCTTAACTCATGATAATTAGATTTATATTTGTGTTGAAGTGTGAAAAGTGGTTTTAAATTGATTAACATGAATTTTTAGGTAATTATGTGATTTTATATGAATTTATATAATTTTTATAGTCTTACTTTTGAGATAAATGAAGAAAAAGAAATAAACATAAAAATAAAATAAAATGGGGGAGACCCGCCAGCCAACCGGGCCCACAAGCGGATCGGAAGCACAGTCGGGGAGTAGCCACGAGCAGGGGCTCGAGTGGCTTGGACCGATAGGGGCATGTGTGCACCACCCCCTTCCACGTCACCGGTGGCCAGCCAGCTATGGGGCAAGGAGTGGTCGTACATGCGCGAGAAAGGGACTTGCTTGCAAATGTAACATTACTATATATTCACCTGAAAATTCGGTGCACAAGCAATATGGGACTAAATCCGTGTCACCTTCCCCAGAAAGGGCGAGCAACTAGCGTGGGTTTGAATCCTCCCAGAGCCAAAACTCATATTTTTTATCTAATTATCGCGACTTTCCTATAGATCGCCAGTGAAGGATTAAGCAACTAGAATTGCTAGATCATTGGAAAAAATCTCGTCAACACGATTCGCAGAGCATTGTTACTAAAATTGCTAAACGATTCATGATAAAAGGATTGCGAATCTATCGAGTAAAGTATCTCCGATTGATCGACGAACAAGTCGTTGTCGGGAAGAGGATGATTCGTCAGGAGACGAGTCACCATCTCTTGAGAGCGTACCAAATGCGATGAAGAGCCTCCTCTTACTACGCGGACCTGAGGATGAAGTTCCTTGACACATGCCCCACCTCCATCCAACTCCTCTCTATCAGGTGACAGCCGCCAGAGAGCTGCAAAGTCGTCGTTTTTCCGCTCCGCCGGGTGACAGCCACTGAAGACGATTCGACAACTCATTTCATTGATCTCCAAACTTTGCAAGGAGATCTAGAGATTGCCCATGTCGTCCTTGTCCAAGGAGAGCCTTCGAGGCCGTGGACACTACACGACAATCCTCCCGAACGCTTAAGATTCCAGTGCATCGCCGACAAATCGCCACCACGACATTGGAACTCTGTTTTCCTGTTTTCAACTTAATTTCCCCTTCATTTAGTGATAATTTGTGTGATTTGAATTTACCAAGATAGACTTCATTCAATGACGATTCTTCCGGCTTTTACAGATCTTAATTTGATCAATTAAATTGTTTGTAATTACTTACATAAGAATCGCCGAATGGAACTCTATTTCCACTCGATTCGCATTCGCCGAGCACTGACGTCATTTTGATGTCCGCACCCTTATTTCCCTTTTTTGTGAATTTTAAATATATTTCATTTTCATTTCTTAGTATAAAATTCATAGAAAATATTATTCTTTGAGGAAAATTCTGAATAATTACCCGATATTATATTACATCCCTATGATCGACCTAGAAAATTACTGATCTTTTTGGAAGTTTTATTGAATTATAATTAATATATTTTTTCAGAAATACTTCTAAATATCTGAAAATTCGTATTTTCTAGTTTTATAAATTTCAAATTTACGTGATTTACTATATAACGACTAAGTCACGTCACATACCATAGTGATGGTTGATGTTGAGCTGCCATCAATTTTTCATTTAGAAATGCATCTTGTAAAGGTGCTGTATTTATTCATATATCACTCAATCTCGAAAGATGATCAACAACAACATTCTCGAAATGTTTTTTATCTTTTATTTCTAAGTCAAATTCCTACAACAATAAAATCCATCTTAATAAACGTGGCTTTGTATCTTTTTTATTTAACAAATATTTTAATGCTGCATGATTAGTATAAAAAATAATTTTAGCTCTCAAATATATGATCTAAACCTTTCTAACGAAAATACTATAGCTAGCAACTCTTTTTTAGTCGTGGTATAATTTAATTGACTATTGGATATAGTTTTTCTAGCAAATGAAATTACTATAGGTTTTGACTCTTTTTTTGTCCTAGAACGGCTCCCACTGCATAATTCAATGCATAACACATTATTTCAAAGGGAAGAGATCAATCAGGAGCTAGTAAAATGGTTGTCTCAATAAGTAATCTTTTTATTTCATAAAAAGACTCAAACATTTTTCATCAAAATTAAAAGGCACATCTTTAGATAATAACATGGTGAGAGGTTTAGAAATTTTCAAAAAATCTTGAATAATTTTTCTATAATAACTACATGACCCAAGAAAGGCTTAATCTATTTTACTAAATTCGGAGGTTTTGATTTAGATATAATATCAATTTTCACTCTATCCACATGTAAACATCTTTCACTCACAATATGGCCCAACACAACTCCCTCTCTAACTACAAAATGTGATTTCTCCCAACTTAAAACTATTTTTTTCTCTATACATTTCTCAAGTACATGCTGTAAATGATTTAAGCATTCGTCAAATGATTCACTAAAAATAGAAAAATCGTCCATAAAAATTTCCATGTATTTTTCAGTCATATCAGAAAAAATAGACAACATACATCTTTGAAATGTGGTTGGAACATTACACAAACTAAAAGACATATGTTTAAAAGCAAAAGTACCAAATGGACAAGTGAAAGTTATTTTTTCTTGATCTAAAGGGTTTATATAAATTTGATTATAACTAGAGTATCCATCTAGAAAATAAAAAAAGTTCCTTCTAGTTAATTTTTCTAGAATTTGATTAATAAATGATAGGGGAAAATGATATTTTCTAGTAACTGAATTTAATTTTTTATAATCAATGCAAACCCTCTAACTGGTAGTTAATCTTGTTTGTATTTCATCCCCATTTTTGTTTTTAATAATCGTGATCCCTGGCTTTTTTGGCACCACTTGTGTAGGACTACCCCATTTGCTATTGAAAATAAGATAAATAATATTAGGAGTTAGCCACTTTAATTTTATTTTTTTTATAATTTTCATCATGTTAGGATTTAATCTTCATTGTGGTTCCCTACTAGTTCTCACCCCCTCCTCTAGATATATACTATGCATGCATACACTCATATCAATATCCCTAAGATCATCTATTTTCCAACCAAATAGCCTTCTTATTTTTTTGAAGTACATCTAATAATTCTTCTTCCTATTCATCACTCAAATCAACTACAATAATAATAGGAAATAAATTATTTTTCTCCAAAAATATATATTTTAAACTAGAGGGAAAAGGTTTCAACTCTAAATTTGGATGATCTTCCTCTTTCTTTTCTCTCAAATTTATATTCTCTATTTCATCTAATTCTTCCAGCACATAGTCATCAATAACATCTAGATTATCAAAATCATCCAAAATATCTATGGTATAACAATCATATACTTGAGATTTCTTAAGATCATTTGATACCTCAAAAAATTTAATTTCTACTGATTGGTCTTCACATGAAATTTTTGTAATACTTGCGAGAAAATCATACTTAGTGTAATTTTAGGTTATTTAAAAATATAAAAATATTCTACCTATTGGCAAGTTGGTACTCAACAACTAACCCGAAGGGGTGCTGTGGTCGAGTGGGTAGACCTAGACCGGGGGAGCCACGAGCTGGGCTTGAGTGGTGAAGGACTCACTCCACGCACGTGTGCGTCACTCTCCTTCCATGTCTTGGTGGCCAACCAGTTGTGGGGCAAGGAGTGTCCATACACACGTGCGCGCGAGGGTGGACCACCTTATTGCCTTCTCTCAAGATGATCTCTATTGAGAGATCGTAGTTTTAGTTTATATTCAGCATATGTGTCCAACATATTTTCGATGTGGGACTAAACCTTCTCGTCTATTTCAGCATAGCCATCTAGAGTGCACTGTGATCTAGCAGTATTCAGCAAGCCACGCCATCAAATTAGCCAGATCCTGTAGTGGGCAAGCCACCACGATACTAGATGCATAAAGTGATCCATCGGCAGTTCACGAATCCGATGTCGCTTAGCATGCATGTGGCCTTAAAGGATGATTTGAGGACTGAGTCGTCGCCATGGTACTAGGAACCTAAGTTCACGACTAGCAACGGTTTACAGTGGGGTGATCTTGCATCGCTCAGTGCACCATGTGACCAAACATTTATGATCTAGCAGCTCCCAAAGCACCACGATACTAGAAACTTAAGTTCTCACACGTATCATCATTAGGGATATAAAGATAATAATAATTTATTATCTAGTAAAATAGACATTATTGATTATCTTTAAAATTCCGATGGCTGATGCAAAAACGACAATCCGTTTCCTCCCTCTTTTTGCACAATCAATGATTCTAGTGATCGACAAGTCCGTTCCTTCCTCCTCTGACTACACTCAAGGCCTTGGTGAGTGGTCAGCTCTTCCCTTCTCCCCTTAGACAACGATGACAGTGTGGTTGATAAGTCTTATTATCATGAGTTAATAATTAATAAATAATATAGTTTTAGTCTTAACTCATGATAAATAGACTTATAATTGTGTTAATTTGTGAAAAATGGTTTCTAGTTGGTTAATGTGATTTTTTGGCTAATTATATGATTTTATATGAATTTATATGATTTTTATAATTATGTTTTTGAGATAAATGAAGAAAAAGAAAATAAAAAAATAAGAAAAAGGGGGGACCGGCCAACTAGTCGGCCCACAAGTGGGTCGGAAGCACAGTTAGGGCAGAGCCACGAGTAGGGGCTCGAGCAGCTACGGACCGATGGGGGCAAATGTGCGCCACTCTCCTTCCACGTCACTAGTGGCCAACCGGTTGTGGGGCAAGGAGTGGTTGCACACACATGAGAAAGGGACTCATTGATCCTCAAATCTTGTATTACCATATATGTGTCTCCACATTCGGCGTATACCTGATGTGGAACTAAATCGGCGGTCATACCTTCCTCAAAATATTTTCAAATATTTTAATACCTAAAATACCCCTTCTTGATAATAGCGAGATATCATGTTGACGTCATTATATAAAGGTATTCGAGAACTTATTCCCTCTCTCTCATGTAGGCGGATGACCGACATGGGTTCAAATCCTGTTTGAGTCAAAATTTATATTTTTATTTGATTAAATCGTGATTGTCTTGCAGATCGTTAGTGAAGGATTAAGCCGCTAGAATCACTTGATCATCGACAAAAATCTCATCAATACGATTTGTCAGAGCATGGTTACTAAAATTATTGAACGATTCATGATAAAAGGATTGCGAATCCATTGAGTAACTCATCTTTGATTGATCGACAAACAAGCGTCGTCGAAAAGAGGACAAATCACCAAGAGATGAGTCGCCACCTCTTGAGAGCTTACCAGATGCGATAAAGAGCCTCCTCTTATTGCGTAGACCTGAGGATGAAGCTCCCTAACATACGTCCCACCTCCATCTAGCTCCTCTCCGTTAGGTGACAGCCATCAGAGAGTTGCAAAGTCACTATATTTGTGCTCCACTAGGTGATAGCTGTTGGAGAAGATTCGACGACTGACGTGACTCAGTCGTTGTATATTAAATCACGCAAATATAAAATTTATAAAACTAAAAAATACGAATTTTCGGATATTTAGAAGTATTTCTGAATAAATATATCAATTATAATTCAATAAAACTTCCAAAAAAAGTGGTAATTTTCCAGGTTGATCATAGGGATGTAATATAATATCTGGTAATTATTCAGAATTTTTCTCAATGAATACTATTTTCTATGAATTTTATACTAGGAAATAAAAAGGAAATATATTTAAAATTCACGAAAAAGGGAAATAAGGGTGCGGACGTCAGGATGACGTCAGCGCCCGGCGAACGTGAATCGGGCGGAAACAGAGTTCCACCCGGCGATTCTTACGTAAGCGATTAGAGACGATTTAATTAATCAAATTAAGATATGTAAAAGTTGGAAGAATCGTAATAGAACAAAGTATATTTTGGTAAATTAAAATCACAAAAACTATCACTAAATGAAGCGTAAAGTAAGTTGAAAGCAAGAAAACATAGTTCCGGCGTCGCGACGGTGATGCGTCGGCGATGCACCGGAATCCTGAGCGTTCGGAAGGATTGTCGTGCAGTGTCCACGGCCTCGAAGGCTCTCCTTGGACAAAAACGACGTGGGCAATCTCTAGATCTCCTTTCGAAGTCTAGAGATCAATGGAATGGGTCGTCGACTCGTCTCCGGCGGCTGTCACCCGACGGAGCGGAAAAACGGCGACTTTGCGGCTCTCTGGCGGCTGTCACCCGACGGAGAGGAGCTGGATGGAGGTGGGGCGCGTGTCAGGGAGCTTCATCCTCAGGTCCGCGCAGCAAGAGGAGGCTCTTCATCGCATCTGGTACGCTCTCAAGAGGTGGCGACTCATCTCCCAGCGGATCGTCCTCTTCCTAACGACGGCTTGTTCGTCAATCCATCGGAGATGATTTACTCGATGGATTTGCGATCCTTTTATCGCGAATCGTTCAGCAATTTTAGTAGCAATGCTCTGCGAATCGCGTTGACGAGATTTTTGCCAATGATCCAGCGATTCTCATTGCTTAATCCTTCACCGGCGATCTGCAGAAAAGTCACGATAATTAGATAAAAATATATAAATTTTGACTCTGGGAGGATTCGAACCCGCGCTGGTTGTCCGCCCCTTCTCAGGAAGGTGTGACGCGAGTTTAGTCCCACATCAGTTGTGCGCTGATTTTTCGGGCGAATATATAGTAATGTTAGCTTTGTAAGCAAAGTCCCTTATTTCGCGTGTACGACCACTCCTTGCCCCACAGCTGGCTGGCCACCAGTGACGTGGAAGGGGAGTGGCGCACACGTGCCCCTATCGGTCCAAGCCAAGCCGCTCAAGCCCTTGCTCGCAGCTACTTCCCGACTGAGCTTTCGACCCGCTTGCGGGCCCGGCTGGCCGGCGGGTCCCCCCTTCATTTTGTCTTATTTTTATTTCTTTTTCTTCATTTATCTCAAAAGCAAGACTGTAAAAATCATATAAATTCATGTAAAATCACATAATTAGCCAAAAATTCACACTAATCAACTGAAAACCACTTTTCACACTTTAACACAAATATAAGTCTATTTATCATGAGTTAAGGCTAAAACTATATTATTTACTAATTATTAACTCATGATAATGAAGACTTATCAACGACTCATTTCATTGATCTCTAGTCTTCACAAGAAGATCTAGAGATTGCCCATGTTGTCCTAGTCTAAAAAGAATCTTTGAGGCCATAGACATTGCATGACAATCCTCTCGAATGCTCAAAATTTTGGTGTATTATCAACACATCACTACCCTGATGTTGGAATTTTGTTTTATTATTTTTTAATTAGTATAACTTCCACCATTAGTTTTTGGACTTTAAAAGTAGATCCAACAAATGTCTAGGTCATTTATGTCCAAGGAGAGCCTTTGAGGATGTGGACATTGTTCAATGACCCTCTTGAACACAGAATTCTAACGATCATTGTTGTGAGACCGAAAATCTACCTTTCCTGTTTTCAACTTAAATTTTGCTTCATTTAGTGATAATGTGTTGATTTAAATTTACCAAGTTATTTTTCATTCAATTATGATTCTTTCGGCTTTTATAGATCTTAATTTGATCAATTAAACCATCTGTAATTGCTTATGTAAGAATTTTAAATATATTTTATTTACATTTCTTATCTAAAATTCATAAAACATCGTATTCTTTGAGAACAATTCTGAAAAATTATTCGATATTACATTAGATCCCTATGATCAACGTAGAAAATTCTCACTATTTTTAGAACTTTTATTAAATTATAATTGATATATTAGTTTAAAAATACTTCTAAATATCTTAAAATTGGTATTTTCTAGTTTTATAAATTTTAAGTTTGCGTGATTTACTATACAACAACTAAGTCACGCAAAATTTTGGCATCGTTGCTAGAGATGTATTACATAATATTTGGTATTTTTCTATTTTTCTCTTAGAGTACACAAAAAACAAACTCTCATTTTTATCTTCTTCTTGTAGAAAAAAAAAAAGGAACGAAGAGTAGCAAGGCAAAGACTAAAGCATACTGAAGGAGGATAATTGTTATTAAACTTTTTCTTCAAATTTATTGATTTTTATGTATGGTAGAAGATCCTTACATCCAAGGCTAGAATTTTTTTTCACTATTTCATTCAAAACTAAAAATCTAAAAGAAAAATTAATTTTGATGGATCCTAAAGGAAGTACAAGTCAAACTGAGAATAATCCTATGGTCATGAAAAATCATTATATCCTTGATTCATTTCAAAGGGCATCCAATATTAGAGTCCCATTAGCACCCATTGTTAAATTCGAAATAAATTCAAAAGTTTTTCAAATGCTCCCTAATTTTCATGGATTGCCTTTAGAAGAACCTCATTATCATTTTAAAACAATTCATATAATCTGTGATTTAGTTAATCTCCCTTAAGTTACACTAGAAATTATTAAGATGAAATTATTTTCTCATATATTTAGAGAGACAAAGCTAGTTATTAGCTACCCACATTAGATAGAGAATTAACTAGTTGGAAATATATAGAACAAGCTTTTCTTTGAAAACTTTACCCCTTAAAAAAAACTCAAAATATGGAAAAATATATATGAAGTTTTTTCTAAAGGTCAGAAGAAACTTTGTATGAGACATGAGAAAAATTCAAAGATTTACTTAGAAACTGTCCTCATCATACTATACCTAACTAGCAGCTCAATAGAATTTTTTATGATAAATTATTAGAATAACATAAAAATATGGTTGATTCTATATGTGGAGAAGTTTTATGGAGAAAACTTCTGATGAGATTTACAATCTTTATGGAAACTTAAGTGAAAATTCTAGAGACCAAGTCTCTTTTGAGTTATATGATAGGGATAAAAAGAGAAGAATTTATGAATTACATTATGATGATGATTCTAATTTAAGAAATGAGGTTAATCAGATTAATTAAATATTTAAAAAACTTGATTTACTTATTGACAATATTATAAAGTCTCATAACCTTCAATTTAATACATATAGTACTTATCCTATTATGTATGGTGAAAATGGTCATTTCAAATTTCAATATTATAATCAATCATTTCAGCCTAAGCAAGAGTAAGTGCAAGTGTCCCATGATTTTAGTAAAAATAAGGAAGATTTTTTTAATTCTTATAATTTAATTGGGGGAATAATTTTTCATGGAGAGACCCAAATAATATTCAAAATTCAGAAGCACTTTGACCCAATTCAAATTTTAAATTTCATCCAAAATAGGAACACATATATCAGAAAAATCAGCCCTCTCAAATCCAACCTGATTTTATAGATATGATATAGTAAATGAGCCAAATGATGTAACAAATAATGAAACAAATGATGTTGTAGTAAAAACAATTTATAAAGGTGTTTGAGAATAAGAGAGAAGAGGGACAACCATTGACATGACTTAGTCATTGTATAGTAAATCACGCAAATTTAAAATTTATAAAACTAGAAAATACGAATATTTAGATATTTAAAAGTATTTCTGAAGAAATATATCAAATATAATTCAATAAAACTTCCAAAAATAGCAATAATTTTCCAAGTCAATCATAAGGATGTAATATAAAATCTGGTAATTATTCAGAATTTTTCTCAAAATAATATTTTCTATGAATTATATACTAGGAAATAAAAATTAAATATATTTAAAATTAAGGAAAAAGGGATATAAGGGTGCAGACATCAGGATGACATTAGCACCTTGCAAATACGAATCGAGTGGAAACAAAGTTCTACTTGACTATTCTTACGTAAGTGATTACAGACGACTTAATTGATCAAATTAAGATCAATAAAAGCCAGAAGAATCGTAATAGAATGAAGTATATCTTGGTAAATTTAAATCACACAAATTATCACTAAATGAAGTAAAAAGTAAGTTGAAAGTAGGAAAATAAAGTTCCAACGTCACGGCGGCGATACGTCGGCGATGCACCGGAATCTTGAGCGTTCGGGAGGATCGTCGTGTAGTGTCCACGGCCTTTAAGGCTCTCTTTGGACAAGGACGATGTGGGCAATCTCTAGATCTCCTTACGAAGTCTAGAGATCAATGAAATGGGTCGTCAAATCATCTTCGGCGGCTATCACTTGGCGGAGTAGAAAAATGGTGACTTTGTAGCTCTCTAGTGGCTGCCACTCGACAAAGAGAAGCTAGATGGAAGTGGGGCGCATGTCAAAGAGCTTCATCCTCAGGTCCGCGCAGTCAGAAAAGACTCTTCATCGCATCCAGTACGCTTTCAGGAGGTGGCAACTCGTCTCCTGGTGGATCGTTCTCTTCTCGACGACGGCTTGTTCGTCGATCAATTGAAGATACTTTACTCGATGGATTTGCAATCTTTTTATCGCGAATCGTTCAGCAATTTTAGTAACAATGCTCCGCGAATCGCGTTGACGAGATTTTTGCTGATGATCTAGCGATTCTAGTTGCTTAACCCTTCACCGGCGATTTGCATGAAAGTCGTCATAGTTAGATAAAAAATATGAGTTTTGGCTCTAGGAGGATTCGAACCCGTGCCGGTTTCCCACCCTTTCTAGAGACGGTGTGACACAGGTTTAGTCCTACATCACTTGTGCGCCGAATTTTCGGGCGAATATATAGTAATGTTACATTTGCAAGCAAGTCCCTTTCTCGCGCATGTACGACCACTCCTTGCCCCACAATCGGCTGGCCACCGATGACGTGGAAGGGGGGGTGGCGCACACGTGCCCTTATCAGTCCATGCCGCTCGAGCCCCTACTCACGGCTCCTCCCCGACTACGCATCTGACCCACTTGCAAGCTCGACTGGCCGGTAGGTCCCCCCCATTTTATTTATTTTTATTTTTATTTATTTTTCTTCATTGATCTCAAAAGTAAGATTGTAAAAATCATATAAATTTGTATAAAATCACATAATTACCCAAAAAATTATGTTAATCAACTGAAAACCCCTTTTCACACTTTAACACAAATATAAGTCTATTTATCATGAGTTAAGGCTAAAATTATATTATTTACTAATTATTAACTCATGATAATAAAGACTTATCAACCACCTAGTAAACCCATAGAAAATTTAGGAAACTATTCAATAGTAGGATTTCAACGAGGAGAGTCTAGTTGGACAAATTTAAGAAAAGACCCATGAAATGAAAATGTTAGGATAGTGAATACATTGAGTGAGAGTATTTTACATAATCCTTATTCTTAGTTATTAGAGGAAATAGATGAACTATTAAAAGTAAATGAGAATATTAAGGTTGAAAATATAGTGAGGATGAATGAATATAATCATTTATTGGTCACAATTGATGAATGAATATAGTGAGGATGATGAGGAGAAAGAGCCCTTAGATGAAGAAACAACAGCTGATCATGGAAAAATCATTCAAATTTTAGTAGAAGGGAGTAAAGAGAGAAATGAGGAAACACATATTTCAGGTGAGGAAAAATTAATTGATTTAGGAGATGTAGGAGGCAAAATTAATAAATTTAAGAAAACTTTTGCTGCCATGAATGTTGATAGTGATGATGATAATGCATATCAGTCTTTGCCTTACTTCTCTTCGTTCTTTGTTTTTTTTTAAATTTTTTGGCAAGAAGAAAATAAAACAAGAGTTAATTTTTTTGTGTACTCTAAGAGAAAAATAGAAAAATACTAAATATTATGTAATACATCTCTGAGAATGGCGTCAAAATTTGACGTGACTTAATTGTTGTATAGTAAATCACGCAAATTTAAAATTTATAAAACTAGAAAATACAAATTTTTAGATATTTAGAAGTATTTCTGAACAAATATATCAAGTATAATTTAATAAAACTTTCAAAAATAGCAGTAATTTTCTAAGTCTATCACAAGGATGTAATATAATATCATGTAATTATTCAGAATTTTCCTCAAAGAATACTATTTTCTATGAATTTTATACTAAGAAATGAAAATGAAATATATTTAAAATTCACGAAAAAGGGAAATAAGGGTGCGGATGTTAGGATGACGTCAGCACCTAGCGAATGCGAATCGGGCAAAAACAGAGTTCCGCCTGGCGATTCTTACTTAAGTGATTAGAGACGATTTAATTGATCAAATTAAGATCAATAAAAGTCGAAAGAATCGTAATTGAATGAAGTATATCTTGGTAAATTTAAATCACATAAATTATCACTAAAGGAAGTGGAAAGTAAGTTGAAAGCAAGAAAATAGAGTTCCGGCGTCGCAACGGTGATGTGTCGGCAATGCACCAGAATCCTGAGCGTTTGGGAGGATCATCGTGCAGTGTCCACAGCCTTGAAGGCCCTCCTTGGACAAAGACGACATAGGCAATCTCTAGATCTCTTTGTGAAGTCTAGAGATCAATGAAATGGGTCGTCAAATCATCTCCGGTGGCTGTCACCCAACAGAGCGAAAAAATGGCGACTTTGCAGCTCTCTAGCAGCTGTCATTTGACGGAGAGGAGCTGGATGGAGGTGGTGCGCGTGTCAAGGAGCTTAATCCTCAGGTCCGCGTAGTAGGAGGAGGCTCTTCATTACATCCGGTACACTCTCAGGAGGTGGCGACTCATCTCCCGGCAAATCGTCCTCTTCCCGACAATAGCCTGTTCGTTGATCAATCAGAGATGCTTTACTCGATGGATTCGCGATCCTTTATCACGAATCGTTCAGCAATTTTAGTAACAATGCTCTGTAAATTGTAGTGATGAGATTTTCACCAATGATCCAGCAATTTTGATTTTTTAATCCTTCATCGGTGATCTGCAAGAAAGTCGCGATAATCAGATAAAAATATGAGTCTTGGCTTTGGGAGGATTCGAACCCGCACCGGTTTCTCGCCCTTTTTGGAGAAGGTGTGACGCGGGTTTAGTCTCACATCAGTTGTGCACTGACGTTTCTGGCGAATATATAGTAATATTACATTTCCAATCAAGTCCCTTTCTCACGTGTGTACGACCACTCCTTGCCCCACTACTGGCTGGCCATTGGTGACGTGGAAAGGGAGTGGCGTACATGTGCCCCTATCAGTCCTAGCCGCTTGAGCCCCTGCTCGCGACTCCTCCTGACTGCACTTCTGACCTGCTTGAAGGCCCGGCTGGCCGGCGGGTCCCCCCCATTTTGCTATATTTTTATTTTTATTTCTTTTTGTTCATTTATCTCAAAAGTAAGATTGTAAAAATCATATAAATTTGTATAAAATCACATAATTACTCAAAAATTCACGTTAATCAACTGAAAATCACTTTTCATACTTTAACACAAATATAAGTCTATTTATCATAAGTTAAGGCTAAAACTATATTATTTACTAATTACTAACTCATGATAATGGAGACTTATCAGCGGCCCCCTGCATTTTACTATATTTTTATTTTTATTTTTATTATCTTCATTTATCTCAAAAATAAGACTATAGAAATCATATAATTTTTTTAAAAATCACATAATTAGCCAAAAATTCACATTAATCAACTAAAAACCACTTTTCACACTTTAACACAAATATAAGTCTATTTATCATGAGTTAAGGCTAAAAAAATATTATTTACTAATTAATAACTCATGATAATGAAAACTTATCACCAATTGATGGTTTTTATTTCATTCTAATTTTTTTTTTAAGTTTTGTTTTTCTTGGAATTTCGTAGTACTTGTTTCTGTATTTGTTTTTTTTTTTGAAAAAGTGCAAGAAGAGGAGTGTAAGATAAACTGAAAATTAAAAATGAGGTTGAAGTGATGCCTTTTTGAGTTTTATCATTTATGACAACATTTTCAGTACTTTGCATATATGAATGCTTCACATGAAAATTATGTTTTATGCGAATTCTGTTCTGATTTTTCTATGTCATTGAAGACAATATCATTTTTAAGTTGGGGGTGAAGTATTAATTCTTAATTTATGCTATAGGACGACTAAGAACATGTGTTTGTATTTTTTTTCCTGCTCACTCAGAACAACAACTAAACAAAATTAGAAAAATTACAGTATCTATTTTCTATTTTTCTATCAGGAACAACAAATTGTCAAAAATAGCAGAGGAAAAAATAGCCCAAAATTTGAAATTCTAGGACCCTTTTCTCACATTTCAATCCCCTAAACATACATTGTTGAAATTTAAAATTACAGTCATAAAGAGGATAGTTTTGATTTATTTTTGACAAATTCATTATTGGTGAAAACAAAATTGTTAGAACTGTATTATTTACAACTTTCTTACATCATGATGTATGCTCTAAAGATTAAATCAATTAGATTGATTGATACCAAAAGATACTAGGAAGATTATTATTGAGTTAAAAGAATGATTTAATAACATGAAATGTTGAAATGGCACATGTTAGCGAGAATGCAGCCTTTCTGCCGTACCCTCTTGGAGCATCAGCTGCCAACCGTGGAGCAGCAGCCGAGGCACGGTTACTTTGTTGATAAATCTTGACGAAGGAACCGGGCAGTCGCCGTCTCTCTTCCTCGCCGTCTGCAGCACGAGCACTGGAACCCCCAGAAACGGACGCCACAGGACTGTACGATGGATGAGAACTCTCGCCGCAATTGTGTCGATACGTCGAAAGGGAACGGCAGCCCTCCACAGAGCATGCATGCCTCGGTTTGAGGTCATTTGTTTACCACCGACCGACCGATAGCGTTCGAGTGAAAAACTCGGGGGACCCCCCCCCCCCCCCTGCACACGCGATCCGATGCCCGGGGGGGGGG